>JAGFPH010020790.1:0-13896 GCA_018207615.1 Philaenus spumarius | reverse complement strand
AAATTTTAAAGTTTTTAAATGAACATCATTTAAATCTACATTTTGTTTTATACAAATTGTATGAAAAGTCTTATAACTATTTTACACCAATCAAAAACTAGTAGTAACATAATATAGTAATAGTATGGTATAAGAGTGTTTTATGAAAAAGGTTGACAAATTAGGAGTAAAAGTTATGTACACGTTCCGTCTTTGTGCATAGTTTTGTTTGCATAAATATTCCATATATTTTCGTGAATATTTAAATGTCTTTAGTAATTAATAAAGTATTGCTTTTGTATTGTAGAGTTATTCTTAAAAAAAATATTTACATTTATACATATAAGCAGATGGTATTGTATAAGAAATATAAACGAAATTGTCTAACTTTTTGAAATATTTGCTAGTGTCAAATTATATCAAATGTTTTACAAAATATTTATCAGAATAATCAAAAGTTATGATGTTGTGTTACAAATTTTAAAATTATTAAATATTAGAGAGATCAGAATTTACATACGTCAGAGCCGTCGCAACAATTACACGAGATCTGATTATAACAATTCCCCCCCCCCCCTCATGTATATGAAAGCAATTTACCCGTTATTGGAAGTGCGATTTAAAAGACAAACCTGAAGATTTTTGGATTTGCAACGAATTTGCGCAACATCTATTATTCTTATAGGCCTACATTGTTCGTAAAACGAACTATATGCATTATATACAATATGTGGTGAACAACAAAGATGTTTACCAAAACCTAATTTCTTAAAAGTTATCACATTATTTTACAGTAATTAATTAAAGCACCTCAAACAAGAGAAACACTGACCAGTGACCAGCCCTGAGAACATGTCATTGTGTGGCATTCCCTTGTTCCTCTTCATCGGCCAATTTGTTGACAAGTTTAACTAACTCTTCCTTAAAAACTCTCTGTCTTCTGGGATTTAATTTCTCAATATCAGGTAATACTCCTTTAAAAAAGTTCATCAGAGACGAATCTGTTTCATTCATTCGCGATACAGCGATCGACTGCATACATAAATTTGCTGGTGAATCCTTCCAAGGTTCGTCCGACGAAAATGGCCTAAACGAACTAGAACTTGAACGAGATTCTGAATTTAACATATCCGGGACCTCAAAGTTTTCTTCTATCCTCATCACACATTCCCCTTCTCCTTCTGCTTCTGCTTCGAAGTCTTCTTCTTCCTTAATGCAATTACTATCGTTGATCATGACTTTCTTGTTATGGTTTACAAAATTATTCAGGAAGCTCATTGCGTCTGTTAAATACCACTTCTTCTTCTTCTTGTTACCTTCAGAGAAACTCTGATTATGCTTATTCTTCCTTAAATATCGTAAGTAGCTGCATCGTAGGTTATGCCATTTCAGACGACAGTCAGAAGCTGAAAAACCAAATACCAAATCAAACATTTTTGACATAGTTTATTTTTATTCTTATTATTGGAAAAATCTTATTTTCAAATTTGTATTTAAGATGTGCATGAATAAACACGCCCTAGTATGTATTTGTACTGTCCAGACAATAAAACCTACAGACATTGAACAGAAAAATATCAAAAGTCAACTTCAATCCTACTTGTGCTTCAAATTGTTTTTAATGTCAAAGATCAAAACAAACATGTTTTCCCAAGTATCTCTTAAACTGTAAGCGTTAGGGTAAACAAGGTGAGGTATTGGTTTGAGTAAGTTTGTATTTTTATAAAATACTTACAAACTAAAAATGTTTATAAATACAAATGTCTGTGTTCTCAAAAGCAAGTTATGAACAAATAGGTTAAATACATTTTACATTGTATGCAGCAAAAATTAGCTGCCAATATGAGACTAAACTAAAATCTGCAAATAGCCAACATATAGTTTAAATAAAATATAAGTGTACTAATTTAATTCTAAGGCAGAACATTTATTTTACATAAAACTAAAATACCTAAGTTTTATACACTAAATAAAACCCAAATGAATAATTTAGGGCTTTAAAGGAAACCCCAATTTTTACTTTAAATCACTTTAGTATTTTATAATTAATTGTCAATTTTAATACTTTCTGTGCTGTACCACAACAGTTTCATGAAAACGACTTTCTACTTGCAATATAAACTTAACAACTTATACCAAATTAAATATTCAACATTGTCTAATGAAAATAACGATTTCTTTACATCAATTTTAACAAACTATTCACATATTTTATTATAATTGGAAGTAAATTAAACATTCTTTGTCCTGAAAATACATTGCTTTTAAAACAGGTAAGTTATGTCAAACATTTTCAAGGAATCTTAGCGTGATATGCGTGTGCAGTTTATTCCAGAACGAATCCACATTTTAAACTCAAAAATTCCTACTTCTAATATAAAAATTAATTAACTCTTCGTGTTCAGCTTAGAGCAAAAGTCTTCATGTAAACGTTATCCAGGTTAACATAAAATAACTCAACAGTCGGTACTGGATTGTTTGCAGTTAGGCTATGTACTGAAGTGCCAAAATTCAGATTCAAAAATACAAGGTGTTCTTATCACAAAATATTTTTGTATAGAAATAATGGTGATTGTTTATTATAATTTTATTTTAAAAGACGCGTATTTTGGAGAAAAAGTTTTCAAAAATTGTATCAATATTAATATCCCGAGTTTTTAATTATTATAAATATGAGAGAATTTTAATGTAATTTCTTGGCTTCTGAGTGACTTTGAGCTTGACTTCCACTGAGTGTGATGTATTTGACCTATTTGAAACACGCATTGTCATTAAAATGATCAAATTCTGGAAGTGGTTATGAAAAAATCTGTTTGAAGCAAATCTGGGCGGACCGGTTTCCTGTAGCCTTAGCTTAAACGACAGAACCACCAAATGATTTGAAAACGTACTTTCTTTAAAATATAGCTCTGAAATATAATAAGTTTAGTTAGTTACTAGTGTTTATTTGTCAATTTAAAGGGAGAGTCTAAGGCTCAAAAATCCACATTCAGTTAGTGAAAAGCTATTTCAAATATGCCGCAATGTAAAGTGATCATTAACTAATTCCATAGTTTTAATATTTACGGCACAGTTTCATCCAGAAACAGTTTTGTTGACACCCGTTCCCTTTCACCCTTGCCTGAGAACATGTAGCTCTAGTGGTTTGCAAAGACAGCTGTGTGGCTATCTAGCTTTATTCAAATAAAGATTATATTTTTAAAAGATAAACTAAATACAATTCCTTGATAAAATCGTGTTCCATTTAAACTATAAGGCCAATAATGCGTTCAATATCAAATAACTAATAATAGTTGTTATTTTAATCTTTTTTTTCTCTTTAATAATAATCTACTCAATCCGTAAAAAAATAAATTAAATTAAATATTTTGTAATTTATCTTAAATCCATTTTTAACAGCCTATTTACAAAAAAAATATATATCAATTACTTTTTTTTAAATTCCCTAGAATATCCTATTTTTAACAGGTATAGGCTTTAATTATTATAGATTTGGAATTGTATTCACAAATATTGACTAAACTGATAAACAAAAACCTATATTTCTAAAAATAGCATACTTAAAGAGCATCAGTGTGACGTGGATGTTATTGTATGTAATAACCATAAAGTAGATCAACGAATCAAATTAATGACTGCAATATTTTGTGTTATTACTCATATACCGTAACTAATTCTGTTAAGTGTTATTGCCCGTCATCGATAACACGATAAAGAAAGTACAATGACTGAACTTCGAACTGAAAGTGAAAAAACACTCACTTCAAATATTTGTTTGCTACGAGATTTGATTAGCAGAGTGCGTTAAGAAGTTGTTTTCTTTCGTGAATGCCAAGACTTATTCTGATTAGTTTTTAATATAATTAACATTATTTTCCTCCGACCCACGAGTTTTAATGCGTGAGGGGCCTTGTGTATGACTTTATATGATGTATTTCATGGAAAAATATCCGATATTCTTTGAATTTTCGTAAATATCGGATCCAATTTTATTGAATAGCCGCGCCGCAACAGTTAGTAAACCGAGATTCAAAATAACGATTCTAACCCGCATTCGAGTCGACAACATGAAATATTTATATCAATTAATTACAAGACCTGTCACACTCGCCATTAACATGTAATACGTTACAAACTAATAAAAAAGTATTTACTGACGAAAGTATAAAAATTCAATAAATACCACAAGCGATACATTTAAGTACCACTGTATATAATTTATAAACAAAGAATTAGTAGCTTTTCAGAAACTCTAAAAATAATATAGAAGCACTAAACTTATTACGCTGACATTGCAGTATTAGAGTAAATGAGCACATTTTTTATTTCCCAGTAAACTAATTTTAACGAGTGGTTTTTTAGATTACATTGCAACAAAATTGTATAGGAAAGTTTGTTTGTCGTTTTATTTTTATTTTTTATTTTTTATTATTATTATTATTATTATTAACATGTTTTCTTATTTTGAATTTGTGTTGTCATTTATAATTCGATCATCTACACAAATTACAATTTAATTTATATCTAGAGGACTCTGCAATGTTTCGCTATTGCTTGATTTAATTTTAAGGGTAGTTATCTCATATCATCCCTTTGACTTAAGTAATCGAATTGTAAATGTTTTTTTTTTATATCAATTAAGAATAACAGTAAATACATTTAGCTTTATAGTCTGTACGAATTTACTGCAATTTATGTTTATTGTATAGTATAGGGGTAGCCTAACCAATTTAAATCTATTTGTTTGTAGTGACCATATCCTCTAAAAACTCCTGGTATGTGTAAATTATGAAATTTGAGTGAAATTAGTTGAGCAGTTTTTGAGAATGTAGGAAAAGTAAGTACCCTTACTATAATATAATTGTAAGGATAGTTACTCCATTTCATCAATTTGACTTAAGAAATCAAATTCCAAATAAGGCATAGTTTTGCATATCCCTTAAAAATTATATTCCATAACTTTAGCTTTATAGCTTGTTGGAAGGTAAACCCCATTGCAAACCCTTAGACCTTAGATTGTAGTAGGCCTAATTGTAACTAGCCCAGTCGGTATAGGTTACAACTACCAGTAATTTGAAATACGGCTGATTTTTTTTAATAAGTACTTAAAGTATGTAGATTAACATAAAACAAAGTTTACCAGTCTATCAATTTCCCAAAGTCGAAAAAAAATCGATTATCCTTAATATTTCAAGCTGGGATGAAGATAGAGAAAAATAAAAAATACCACCATGTAGGGGAGGTATTTTTCAACAAAAAAGGTCATATGTATTTATTTCGTCCGAGCAATGGTTTGTCTGGAATAAATTCGATAACGCAGGTATGTATTTTGCAGCAGGGGAAATCACTAAAAGGGGACATCTCATTCATTTATGAAGCGTTGGCTCATTCTAAATTGGCCAAATTTTAATATATCGAATTGAAACTTGACGTAGGTGTTAAAATATATATTTTAAACATTTATGCTGAGTCTCAGCTTGTTATCTTGAAAATGACCCGATCTAGAGCCACTTGACTTATCAATGGGTTTCTCGATTTTAGGAGTACCGGATCCACCAATTCATTTTAAACAGCTCCAGTTTAGAAAATTTTCAGAATATCAACCTGAAAGTTTTTTTTACAAGTTAAATATACAGATTCAAACAAGATCAAGGAATATAAACATTTTTTATTATTTACTTTTCAAAGCACAAGTAACTTAAAAAAGTATAATTTTATACCTTTTTAGATTTTTTTATCAAAACGCTTGAGTTAATCAGCTGCAGATTAGTCAATTTTTTAAATATAGTTTTTAAAATAGGTATAACAAAAAAAAATTGTGTTTTTAACTTCTGTACCAATTTTTAAATCGATATGTTCAAAAATGTCAAAAATGGAGTCGTTGAATCCAAATGTGTTATTGTTAAAACGAAATAGGTAAAACAGAAGACTATTTTCAAGCGCCTCGTTTTTAAAAATAACATGAAAAAAATCGTTCATACTTACTAAGAATATTTATACTGGTGTACTCAACTTGTAAAACAAATTTGATGTTGATATTCCGAAAATTGACGAAACTGGAATAGATTGAAATTAGTTCGTGCGTCCGGTACTCTTAAAATCGATAATCAAAATCGACTCCTAGATCGGGTCATTTTCAAGATAACAAGTTGAGACTCAGCATAAATGTTTAAAATATATATTTTAACACCTGCGTCAAGTTCCAATTCGATATATTAAAATTCAGGCAATTTAGAATGAGCCAACGCTTCTTATATAAATAAGATGTCCCCTTTTAGTGATTTCCCCTGCTGCAAAATACATACCTGCATTATCGAATTTTTTCCAGACAAACCATTGCTCGGACGAAATAAATACATATGACCTTTTTTGTTGAAAATACCTCCCCTACACGGTGGTATTTTTTATTTTTCTCTATCTTCATCCCAGCTCAAAATATTAAGGATAATCGAAAAAAATGATAATCGATTTTTTTTCGACTTTGGTAAATCGATAGACTGGTAAACTTTTTTTATGTTAATCTACATACTTTAATGTACTTAAAAAAAAATCCGCCGTATTGTAAATTACTGGAACTTTTGGTCTAAATTTACCCCTACCGACTGGCCTAAACGTCTAAACACTCCTGGCAATGATATGGAAAAAGTGTGACTTCTTTTTTTTAGCGAAATTGGACGAGTAGTTTTTATGTCTATAGAGGACAAATAAATAAAGAAACAAACATTCATTTATATATACAGAGACTAATAACAAAAATAAATAACCATATTAATCCAGATCTATGTTTTAAGATGTTCCATAAATAACAGCAGGTAAAAAAGTGGTTCAGTCTAATGGAGTGGAGAATACGCAAAATTTAGGAAATGGAGCAAATCTTAAAAACAATAATTGCTTTAGTATTCGAAGGTATATGTGAGAGCATTTTCCAAAGTCTAATTGTTTCATACTTTAGGCCTACCAGTACCTAAACATCTAGGCTATATTTAATTCAAATTGTGCTTGTAATGATTTTATTTTAAAAGAATATTTGAAATCGAAAAATCAGTCAAAGAATATTCTACAAGTATGACGTTACATGTTTTCAAGACACGCAATAAATTTCCATCCTGTTATGCAATAATGTGATTGGCATAATAGGCCTCCATAATCTACTAGTACCCGATGCCCCATGATACTTTTGTTGACTTGTGATGTTTCTAAATGAACCATTCTCGGTTACAATATGCAGCTTAAAATGTATTTAATTTTTTATTAGGCCTATATTAATTGTTGAACATTATTCTGTATTGTTAAATAAGCGCAATTGACAGTCGGTATGTGTTATGTTCTTTAAATTCTAACAATTAATTAATAAACTGGACAAGCTCTAGTTTGACTCAAAGCCAAGAGTATCTCGAAAGTTTTCACGTAGGAAATTATCTACTTTGCCAAACTTAAGCATAAAAAGGCAGCATTTATACAAGGCAGAATCCAACACGGTTTGTTCTCTGGATAGTGAACTTATCATTACTAAAAGGTTTTCTTCAATAACGTAAATACCATGTCAAATATAAGTTTCAAACCAATTTAAAGACATTTCTGAGTTTAACAAATCAACAACTCCCCTACCTATTTTTCAAACAAATACTAATTAATTTAATTTATTGGTATGCCTATAACGGAATTACTTTTTAAAAGCAAAAACTCGATGTTCAACAATGCTTCTGATTTATAAAATAGGAGGCGAAATATTAATTTGTTATTTCTCTTTCAATGGTACTGTCTCTTCTGTCAAGAACTTCCACTTCGGCTAAAAAGTTTCACTTATTTATATTATGTTATTGCTTCAACGGTTGTTATATGAGGCAACATTATTCGTTTTCGTCCACGATACTGATATCACTAAATTATTTTAGAAAATGAGTGAAATATTTAGTTAAAATGAATTTTATTAAGAAACACTAATCTAAGGGATATAAAAAAGGATGGGTGTTCTGTTACATTAAATGCTGGTATTGCTACTGATAAAACAGTTTGACTCGCGTGCCTAGGGTTCCGTACTAAGCGCTGTGCCAACAATTTTACAAAAATGTTAATAACAAAGCTACAACAAGACTGACTTATTAGCAATATAATCATGGCTTATTATTAAACCAATTTATTTAATGGAGATAGCAAAACTCCATAATGACGAAGACGAAACAGTTTAGAATGAGTTTTATTCATTTAGTCTGTCAGTCTATTTTGTAATAAAAATACATAAATGCGCAAACAAATATAATCACAAATAAAATCTTCATGACATTCAGAAGACTTAAAAGCAAAGAAGTTCTTGATCGACGTAACATCTGACGTCTGATGAAAAAAGTTATATTCTACTGCTTACCTGTACAATTCATTTCGTGCGCTATTTCATTCCATAACTGATTGATAACATCCTTTCTACAATAATCCTTCATATTGAAATTGTATAAAGCAGGCCTCTCTTTAACCAAAACAACAAGTTTGACCGCATCTAAATCCATCTTTAAATAATTACACACTCAAACCACTTAAAAACAAACATAACTTAACCTATCAAACAACACACCAAGTTAACCAAGCAAGATGTCCACGCATGTGCACAACAGACCGTTTCAGTGTCTGAAGCCGCTACGCGACGAAACGTCATTCAAGGCACTGTTGCCAATTCGTCTCAGACTGCTTGAGACCGATTGTCACGCTCCACACGAGGCCAACCTACAACTCAGATTATTCTTGCTTAAGACGGTTGGGAGTTGGGACTAAAACAACTTGTCTCGTTGAAAACGCCTCTGACTGGCCTGACGATGTTAATATTTAGTACGTTTTAGGATATTGACATGATTATAAGCGAGTTTGTACAATAACAATAAATTATGAACACTTTAACCTCTCAAATTAAAAAAAAACTGAACATTCAACTTTAATGTCAAACTTTGCTTACACTATCTTAATGATATGTATTAAGGTCTGACAAGGTCTTTACTCCGAGCAATTATTAGGCTACATCTTAGGTGATAAATATAATTGTTCAGGCTTCATTATTGCGTCCTTATTATTAACGAAATGTGTATTTAATTTATTAAAACCAAGAAAAATCATGAAAAAAATTTAGAAGAATAGGGTATCTACTTAAGTTATTGGAATCTCGTAAACTCATTTTAAAGATTGACAACTTAGGTGTTTACTTGCCGTACACTTGAAGTGCCTTCTTATTTAGATTAAATCTATATATATATAAAAGCCAAATCCACTGACTCATTGATCACGATTTCTCAAAAACTACTGAACGGATTGGAACGAAATTTGGTATGTAGCTTCCTGTAGAGCCATGGGTGCTCACTAAGAAGGGTTTGGGGGGCTTAAAGTTACTAAATCACGATATCTCTAAAACTACTGAACGGATTGGAATGAAATTTATTGTGTAGTTTCCTCTAGGGGCTTAAGTGCTGGCTAAGAAAGGGTTTCAAAAAATTCGAAATATTAGGGGGGGTTTTTGGGAGTCAAAGTTACTAAATCACGATCTCTCCAAAACTACCAAACGGATTAGAATTAAATTTGGTATGTAGCTTCCTCTAGGGCCCTAGGTGATCGCTAAGAAAGGTTCTAAAAAAATTCGAAATTTTAGGGGATGTTTTGGTTGTCAAAGTTACTAAAACTTTCCATAAGAAATACATAGTGTTATGTGTTTATTGATATATTGTATTTGTTAACAACATTTAACTTTGATTTGTCTATCCGTGCAAAGCCGGATCGAACCAGCTAGTACTGTATATGAGAGAGTAGCACAAAACCAAACACTTAAGCGTTTTTATTGTTTATATTTAATTTGAAAACTCAAGTAAAGCAAAAAAATCATCTCATTTTTTGAAAAATTTAATTTTTTACAAATTATTGGCTCCAAATTTGAAATATCTAACCGATTTAGATTATTAAACCCGTTTTATAAATATGTTGCATTGCACGGTATTGCCCCTAGGGCTGGGGTAATACCGTGCACTATAAGGGGCAATACCGTGCAACATTATTAAAGGCAAAGATTAAGTGAAAATAAAATAAATATTCAAAATTTAGCAAAACATTATTTATTTTAACATTGAAATAAGTTCAATGTAGTGAATTAGCTTATAGCAAATTATAGAAAACTAGGGGCTCTGCCCCTGGACGCTTCACGTCCCAATCCCGCCTCGGCCTTTGGCCTCATATGGCTGCTTCGCTTCGCTCGCAGTTGGAAAATTCGCTAAGGAATATTGTTAATCTTTGGCTCGTTTGTACATAGGTGACCGAGCACAAATCAGCTGTTTTATTTGGCAGCTGACTCAAACTCATTAAACATTATCTTCATAAGATTAACATGGGAAATTTGAAGGATTGTTTGGCGGAGCTCCTTCTTAGGTTAATAGCTGCTAAAGGGATGATTGGATCTTGAATCTGACAGAAAATCTCTTCTTATATCTCTTACCCCTTTCTTACTAAATGCTCTCAAAGTGAAAAAATGAAAAAATTGAAAAAATCGAAAAAAACATTTCCGCCCAAAAGATGCTTCCAAAATTAAAAATGTTAAATTCTGGCAATTTTCCCAGAGGTTTTTCGTCGAGAGCTTTAATTCAAGTATGAGGTCGAGGGGGGTACGATTACGGGAAGTGCCTAATAATTAATGTCAGTGAATCAGTGAAACCGGCTAGCTTTAAAAACGTTGGGCGGAGTTTCCCTTCTCGGATGAATAGTGGCTAAATGGATGATTGAAACTTAAATCTGATGGAAAATCGTTGGTCTGCAATTCAATTTTCTACAACTTTTGTATTTAACAATTTTTGCTATCTCTTACCGTTTTCTTACAAAACGCGCTCAAAGTGAAAAAATTTAAAAAATCTAAGAAATCTTTCCCGCCCAAAAGGTACTTGCAAAATTAAAAAATGTTCAATTCTGGCAATTTTCCCTAAGGTTTCGCGTCGAGAGCTTTAATTCAAGTATAAGGTTAAGGGGGGTCCGATTACGGGAAGTGCCTAATAATTAATGTCAATGAATCAGTGTTACCATCTAGCTTTATATAAGTAGATAAACGGTATTTAAATTATTAAATAGATTCACTGTGACTTCATAATTGTAGGTGGGGTAGGAGAGGTGATTTATTAAAATAGGAGATTAACTAATAAATATTATTATTATTAGCTAGAGAGAAAACTAGTCGATCGATTTCGAACGAATTTGCACCAAACAGGTCAATTAGGCCTGTATAGATGCACGAAAAAAAATTTGACAAATTTTGAAAAACAACCCCCTTTATGGCCAAAAAACCCCAAAAATCAGTTATTATTATTAGCTAAACGATAATTTTTAGAAAGATGCTGCTGCATAAGGTAGGGTACATTAAAGGCTACAAAAGCCAAATTTTATCAAAATTGTTACAGCCTTTTTTTATTAAAAAAATTACAACTGATTTTTTTGGGTTTTTTTTTGCCAAAAAGGATTTTTTTTTAATTCAAATCCGTTTTTCGTGCATCTATACAGGCCTACTTGACATGTCTGGTGCCAATTTGTTTGAAATCGATCGAATAGTTTTCGCTCTAGCTTTGTATACAGTACCTGGAGACCGAGCTAAAGCTCAATTATAAGCAGGGCTATGATTTAAATAATAAATATTGGATTATTGAGTTTTGAGGTTAGGCCTATAACATTAAACAACTAAATAAAGGGTATATACAACATTAGGCTTACCTGTAATAAAAATACAGTTTAAAGGATTAACCACAATCTCAACGCTATGCCTCAGAAATAAGTCAGGCCTAAATTAAAGTATTATTTCAATATCGATTTATTCCTAGGGCCTAGTTCGCTCACGTCAATAACTACTATTATTGCAAATTTCCGTGAACATTGTTTTGGTTTGGCCTATAACATTAAACAACTAAATAAAGGGTATGTTTATTATGTATTCGTTGCCATGGTAACTATAAATAGATACAACATTAAGCTTACCTCTAATAAAATATACAGTTTAAAAGAAAGCAGATGATTATTGTAATGGCATTGAAAACATTTGCATCAGCTGTGCTTTGTATTGTTTAAAATGGACAAATTTCACTTTTTAATTTAATAAAAAGACGTAGAAAACGAATTTTCCCAGACTGGTGACCATTTCCAATCGATTTCTCGTGGCCAAAAGCCTAATATAAAATCAAAAAATCAAAAATCCTTAGACGGAGATTCCAGATCCATTTAGCAGACAAACAATTATCTCTCGCTTTAGAAGATAAGATACAGACAGACATTTTGTAAAAACCACATTTTTGGACTCAGGGGGTCCCAAAACGGACAATTCTACAAAATCTTAACATCGATTTTTTTGCGATCACTATACTTTCTCTGTACTATAGAGAGAAAGTGAAAACATAAGTACTCTTCTTGAAGGAAATAAAATAAACAAAAAATGTAGCAGTTTTCAATTTTGAGTTACTTTTGTCTGATTGAAGTATTGGCATCTCACTCATTTACAATTCGTTCATGTTCGCCTTAAAACACAATTTTGTTCATATTCATATTGTTCTAGGGCCTTATAAAGGCATTAAGCCTTAAGCTATAATACCTGCACTCTGCACGGTATTGTCCCATGACGACATCACACCACATTTTCAATCCGTACTTTTAAATAAAGAAATTTAAGTGCCAGTGTTTGATGTTTAAAAATAGCTCAAGAAATGAACTATTCAAAACAATTAGTTTAAATAACGTTATTAGTAACATATTTCACTTCCCCCAGTTGAGGCGAGTCGCAGATATAATAAGAAAAGTTGGTGAAATCACAAAACCTTCCTCACTGACACTCGCGTAAGGCCACAAGTTCCCCAAAAGTCTTGATCTGTTTCGCATTCTTCCCGCTACAACTAAATTAAACAAATTCATAAAAAAAAGTATTACTACAAACAAATTGCATAAATTTCTTTTAGTAATAAAATCAAGACATCTGCCTACGCTTTTAATTCTACTCTTACAGCGTATTTTATTTGTGCGAGGGTTGTTTCAGATTTTACAACAATTATAGAAATCGCTTGTTTTGTGTAAGTTTGGTACTTCTTATCCTTTAGGAAATTTCAAAAACAAAGTCTATTTATGTTTTGCTGTTAGAGCTATTTTTCAAAAATAATTTGTTTAACATTTCACTTATTTTTTCATTACTTTATTCACAACAGCATCACATGTTTTACTTTCAAATCAAAATCTCTAACTTGAGGTAATTTGAAAATAACTCCAATATTCATTTTACAAATTAACTAGGCCTACTAAAACAAAATATATATAACAATATTTTGATTGTGTACGGGTATAGTAGAAAAATGATAAGTTGTAAGAAGAATTTATTTGAATAACTTGTTCAAGTTTTCGCCGATGGCAGTGGTAATTTCAAATAAAACAAGTGTAGGCCTATTTTTTCAGCATACTCAGTTTGATATAGATCATATATTATATTCACCTAAATGATTTGAATGACATTTCAGGAGTGGGCATGACAGTGGGAAATATGGTAGTTAAGTCAGTTTTAAATGCTGATGATATAGTTTTATTTGCTGATGGACCAAATTCTTTGCAAGAAATTATTGTAAACAATGGACACTTATGATAAATAAAAATAAAACAAAAATAATGATTTTTAGACGGGGATAGAGATTAAGTGCACGGGAAACTGGTTTTGGGAGGGAGAACGTTTAAAAGTAGTAAATGAGTTCAAATATCTAGGAGTTAGGCCTACATTGACGCGCACGCTGAGAATCTGTGCGCATGTAAGGCAAAAGTAACGACAGCAAAATTTACCCTCAATAACCACTATAGTGATTTTTTTGTTTGTTAAAAATAACGTATCTCTTTCTGCAAAGTGGACGGTTTACAATGCGATTTGTAGAGCGGTAATAGGGTACGGGG
>JAGFPH010020789.1:0-13896 GCA_018207615.1 Philaenus spumarius | reverse complement strand
AAAATCGGACGACTGGTTTAGGCTCTAGGTCTGATAACATCCACACAGACACACACACAGACATCACTCCGAAAACCACTTTTTTAGGTTCAGGGGGACCCAAAACGGATATATTTCCACCAAAAACACAAACTCGAAAATTTTGACGAATACAATACTTTCTCCATATACTATGGTATAGGGGGAGAAAGTAAAAACGATGTTGAGATTTTTGTGGAAATACCAGTTTTGGGACCCCCTGAGTCCAAAAAAGTGTTTTTTACAAAATGTCTGTCTGTATGGCTGTCTGTCTGTATACAAAGCTAGAGAGAAAACTATTCGAACGATTTCGAATACACTTTCACCAAACATGTCAATTAAGGCTTTATAGATGAACGAAAAAAGGATTTGAAAATTTTTGAAAAACAACCCCCTTTTTGACCAAAAACCCCCAAAATATCAGTTATAATTTAAAAAAAAACGGCTCTTACGATTTTGATCAAATTTGGTTTATTTGTAGCCCTTAATGTACCCACCATATGCAAAAAACAGCATCTTTCTAAAATTTATAGTTTAGCTAATAATAATAATAGTAACTGATTTTTGGGTGTTTTTGGCCAAAAAAGGGGTTGTTTATCAACATTTTTCAAATCCTTTTTTCCTGCATCTATAAAGGCCTAATTGGCATGTTTGGTGAAAGTTTAATCGAAATCGTTCGTTTTATTTTTTTTACGAAATTTTCTAAGATGTATCAGTCGACTTAAAATTTACGAAATCGATTTGGAAGCAATATTTTAGGTCAAGCCCTTTGAAATAAACATTTTTTGTGTCTCGAAATTTTTTCTAAAAACTTTTCCTTTTCGAGATATTAGCTACTTTAGGCCTATGTCGATTTATTTCAACACGTTTAGGGCCGCCGTTTTGTTTTGGGTGGTCCGATTTTTATTTTCTTTATGCCATTTTCCTAGTCTTAAATAGACCTTTAAAATGAGGTATCACATGACATTACTTCCCATTTAAAAAATTTCAGTTGCCCCCAAAATCCCCCATTTTTAGGGGACACTCAAAATTTCCGATTGCTTCAAAAGATACTTTGGGCGAAGTTGGTATCGTTCCCCAAAGGATATTTGTTTGTTTTAACAAACACAAAAGTTAAAGTGGGGGGGTGGGGGTGGGGGGGGACTTTTAAGACAGCTCGTATATAATTTTTAATGACATCTAAAAACGTATTCTGAGGACCATGATCGGTGCTCATTTACTACTCCCATAAAGGTCACTGCAATTGCTCATCTTTCCTATAGAAATGCGCTATAAACATTCAACCGAAACCGAATGAGACATTGAAAGTATTTAACAAAAGAATTTTAAACGAAATATTTCAATTGAGATATTAAGGGAGTCACTTTGCTAAAAATGGTAAAAAAATTTATTTTCATTTTGGTTGTTCTGTTTTGTATTTCAAAATCTCCTTTTTTTAAATGGTATATAATTTGTACGTATTATATTATATTATTGTGCTAAAAAAAATATTTTTGTGATAGGTTCAACCTTGTAGGTTGGTAGTTGTATTTTGTTTTTGTTTGTTTTCCGAAAGTTATGTTTTTCAACAGTTAGGTACCATTTTCTCTGGAACTAAATGATATAACATTTTTTTGTTTTTATTAGTTAATTATACTATATTCTAAAACTGGAAACTATTTTATTTTAATATAATAAAATAATTGTTTGTTAGAAAAAAAATATTTATTATTTTTTAAAGTTATTATAAGCAATCTATACTTAATATTATAAAGAGGTAAAGTTTTTTTTTTGTAGGTTTGTTTGTTTGTATGTACTGGGTAATCTCTGGCACGACTGAACCGATTGAAAAAATAGTTTTACTAATAAAAAGCTACACTATCCCTGAGTAACATAGGCTATAATTCATTTAGATAAAAACCTTTTTTTATTTCAATATTTGTAAATTTAGTCGGAAAAAATTCTTAGGTTAGGCCTAGAATGATAAACCAACACATGCATTTACATTTATTATCATAGCAACCAATTGAATTAAATAACAGATAGTATAGCTGTTAGCTCCAATGTTTCCATTAACAGCTGATTTCAAAATTTGAAGCAATTACTTTTGTATTTCTAGCTTTTAGGTTAGGGTTTTAACGTGTAGACCTGAGCCTTGCTTTTAACCATTGGGGGTTGGCGTGCGGAGCACGCACGAGTCTCCCCTAGTTAGTAAATAAAATTGCAAAAATGTAAATTTTACATTAGAATACATTTTATAATTTCCATGTATGCAGAATATCATGTCCTATTGATAGAAAAAAGCATAACTATAATACCTCTTACCGATGTTGAGAAAAGTGTACCTTTGTTAACATGTAGAAGGATAGGGCAAAGTGACTCCCTTAATTGCAATTAGTTTTTTTGAAATTTATTTGACTTCCGTACTTGAATTCAAGACCTGTAGCCTTTGAACGAACGCGTTGTTCGTCTACCTTGAATTGTTTTAATAAGCCCTAATAAAAACATTGTTGACTTAAAATTAAAGCGGAATTAGATTATCGCCCGAAGATAACGGTTGCTAGGCGACGCGACGTAGCTGTTGTCTTTGCCGTTACGATGGCAACCGCGTGAAAAATCTAATCAACCGTTAATCATTCTGTCAGCGGATTATCGTTGGCGATGAGTTAAAGAGATTATAAAATTCAAACCCGATGGAGTATTGTGTCCTCGATGTACGGGAAATAAGCGTATGTAAGCGCTGTTTAACAATTAATTGACTCCCTAGTTGGTACATTTTGTTGTTGTACGTGTTTTCCGAACCAAAATTAAAGGAATGGGTAAAATCGGTTTCGATAAATATAGTTTATAAGGGTCTATTCCAGCTAAAGTGAAAGCTACCGACTGCTCCAGCGCTTCACTCTATAGCGGTATCCACTGTGGAGTTTCTTGAAGCTGAGCGTTTTGACATTGCCTCATTTTTTAAAGCCATTTTATAAATCCATCTTTTGTAATTGCGTGGTGAGAAAAAAACTAAACATTCTTTATAAACTTGCGAATCCGACTAGATGTTTACTTTTAAAATGAAATAAATATACCTGAGTTTGTTAGTCCGTCTTGTGACTTCTTGAGTTGTCCTACTTACGACGCGTTTCGACACCGTAATCTCATTATCAAGTGTAAAATATATTAATCACTTTTCAGGTCGTCATATATACACACACACAAACACAAGCACATTAAAAACACAAAGTACACAACACATAATTTTTAGTGCGATGCGGATTGAGCCGGTTGGTGTACACCATCTTATCGTCTATGATTCACTCCGGCTTATCGTCTACATTGAGCCGGCTGTTTCCACAGCTGATTTCAAACTTTGAACAAATTATTTGTATTTTTAACTTTTCAGTAAGGTTTTTGTTTAAGAGTAGCCTTGCTGTTCCTTTCAACCTTTGTTATAACTGCTGTTATAAAATATCTATACTAATATTATAAAGAGGTAAAGTTTGTTTGTTTATTTGTTTGTTTGTTTGTATGTAGGGGGTAATCTATGGCACTACTGAACCGATTGAAAAAATAGTTTTACTAATAAAAAGCTGCACTATCCCTGAGTAACATAGGCTATGATTCATTTCGATAAAAACCTTTTTTTATTTCAATATTTATAAATTTAATCGGAAAAATTCTCAGGTTAGAACTAGAATGATAAACCAACACATGTATTTACATTTATTACCATAGCAACCAATTGAATAAAATAACAGATAATATATTTGCTCCAATATTTCCATTAACAGCTGATTTCAAAATTTGAAGCAATTATTATTTTTGTATTTCTAGATTTTAGGTTAGGATTTTAAAGAGTAGACCTCAGCCTTGCTGGTTCTTTTAACCGTTATTATAACTGCTTTCAAATGTAAGAAATAATTTAAATTTAACATTTAACATTATTTACCGTCTTAGTTTTGAGGTTATTATTAATCCTACACCTTTATTATAAATAAAACATAACATATGTTTTTAGAAGGTTACGTTGGGGGTTGGCGTGCGGAGCACGCAGGGGTCTCCCCTAGTACGAAATAATTTGATTTGGACATTTAACATTATTTACGATATTTCCTTTGAGGTTATTATTAATCCTACACCTTTATTATAAAGAAAACATAACATTATGTATATGGAAGGTTTCAATGAGGTTGGCGTGCAGAGCACGCAGGGGTCTCCCCTAGTAAATTAATTATAATGTTAAATTTTAGCTTTATAGGTTGTAGGAATTTTGTGCTATTTATTTTTACTGTATATGGGTAGCTACCCCGTTTAAATATATTTGTGACCATATTGTCTAAAAAGTCCAAGTACTAATATATGTAAATTGTGGATTTTTTAAATATCCCTTAAAAATAACATTAGGCTACATAATTTATAGGTTGTAGTTAGATAGTTTAATTTATATTTATTGCATAGGGGTAGCAACCCCATTTTACCCCTTTGCTTTAGAATGTTGTAATTGTAACGTCAAACACGCCTGGCAATGATATGGATAAAATGTGAAATTTTAGAGAAATTGGTCGAATAGTTTTTGAGTTTGTAGAGGACAAAGAAACCTTCATTTTCAGAGAAGGGCCAAACAAGAACTAACAAACTCGTCTGAGCGACGTAGACAACCAACGTGTATACCAAATTTCAACCAAATCAAACTTAAAATGCGGCCGCTAGAGTGCGAATTCTTTATGAAACCCAAAACGAGTTCAAGGGAGCATGAACGATGCTCATTTACTTCTCCCGACGTTAGATCTTACCATAAGAGTCACTGCAATAGCTCATCTTTCCTATGGAAATTCGCTGATGAAAGGAATATCGAGCCTTACCATTAAACCTATACGCAGTTCATGAAACTATTTCATCGTAGAAGAAGCTATGTATATGTATTCCAGTAAAAATAGTCTAATTAATTGGCTATTTCTATAAAAACTATACTCGGAGGTTTTTTGTTTTAAGCCTAGAAGCTATTTTCATGCGTATTGTAAGCATTTTCTTTTTTAATTCGCCAAATATATCAATTAAGGTAATTACAACCACTGGCCTGAACAGCTAGCTAGTGTCAGAGCCAGGCCCACCGTGCATTGACCCTGACATTCCCATTGAACTTCCCTTTATTGATCCTGTAGGTCTCACTTGTTGAGGGGGACATCCCCTAGGATGACGTCATTTTCACCCTCCGTGTGGTATTTCACTGCCAAATCTTATTCAATACAAGTTGTTTGTCTTTGAAATCGGGGCGCAGCAGGCTCCCATTCGAATCATTTCACGCAAGGGAAATCATTTTATGTGGAAATATTTTATACTGTGGTGTGGGCCTACTACCCGGTGTTAAGAAACTGTCGGTTACTGGTTGTGTAGATGGTATAGTGCTTATAGTAGACTAGGGGGCTTCGCCTCCTGCTCGCTTAGCTTACCAACCATCGCGGTGAAGCAAGAGACAAAAGATTATTGTATACTCAGATATTTTCAAGGGAATGAAGATTGATCAGAGTCACTTGAATCGGTGTAGAGGTAGTGCTGTCCTGCTTCCACGCATGCGCAGGGCTGGAGTTTTGATTAGGACAGAGGTACTTGGATAAGGTAGAGGTAGTTTAGCATAGTAGGGTTTAGCTTGAATGACATGTACTTTTATATAAAATATATATACAGGGTGTTCAGAAAAGAGGTTTTAAGAACTCAGGGCGTGTTTCCCCACATCAAAATAAGATGAAAAGTTCCATTAAACGTAGGTCCAAAAGTGCTCTGTTTTCTGTCTAGCCGCTATTTTGTTTTGTTTACGAAATAATTCACATCTGCATAAATGTTTGACTGATTTGAGTTCAAACTTGGCATGAAGTTTAATCTTTCAATGATATATCTAAAAAAACACAAGCTATTATATAGGATCATGCGATTCAAAATTGCGGCTGTTTGAAAATTTCAAACCTAAATTACTCAAACCGTACATTTTAACAAAAAATGTCAAGACACCTTTTTTGTAGTACTTTTGATTCCCTATCGGATAGTGTAACTGTCAAAACAATCGGATGAAGAATAATAGTTAAGTTATGTGTAATAATTGTTCAATCCTGCATCCTATACCAACACAGTAAACACAACAATATTATATGTAGGCCTATATATGCTGTTATTATCTTTAACTTAACTATTATCCTTCATCCGATTGTTTTTACCGTGAAACCACCCTATAGGGAATCAAAAGGGCTACAAAAAAGGTATCTTGTAATTTTTTGTTAAAATGTACTGTTTTTTTTTTTATAATTTAGGTTTGAAATTTTCTAACAGCCGCCATTTTGAAACGCATAATTGTATATAATCGCTTATTTTTCTTGAGATGGATCATTGTTAGGCTAAACTTCTTACCAAGTTTTAAATTAATCAGTCAAACATTTCTCTAGACATGAATTATTTTGTAAAAAAACAAAATGGCGAATATCTGGAAAAAGAACCATTTTCGGGTATATGTTTGTATGAATTTGTTTTCTTATTTTTCACTATAAAATGATTTTCCCAGAGATTGCTGTATAGTCTGAATCACCCTGTATAATAACCTAGCCTTAACTTAACGTGAGTTGAGCGAATTTCCAAAATTAAGTTTATACTAGCTGACCCGTGCGAAGCATTCGCATTCTAACTTACTTAAATCCCGCTTAATTAAAGTACACTATACTATACGATACTAAATATACAATTAATGAATTAAAAATAGCAATGTAGTGGCGTAACGGCAGCTCTCCAGCTGGGTATTGTTATCATCAGTGTTGCCAAGGCCAGGAAAATATCCCTACAACTTACTTGATCTTACATCACTGTTACTTTCGGATTCTTTATTTCCTTTTTTTTTGTATTTTTTGTATAATTGTATTTTGTATATTTTCCCAGTGTAGTGGTTAAGGAAAGCTTTAAAATGATGCCTCATTTATGTAATTTGATGTTGTACTAAGGAAGTTATGACGTACCGACAAAAAAATTGCCTTGAGAAATAATATATGTGATGTTGTAGAGTTTCAATCTACTATTTTTGAAATTATTGGTCTACTCCAATAACACGAGGGCATTGACTGTTTGCGAGTACGAAATATATTAAAAGGATTAGTTTGTACCTTAACCTCCATCTCCATCTCCATCTCCACTAACGCTATGTTTCGTTCCGCTCGCATAGGAACAACTCGCTTGGCGAGTTTGCACCTTGACCTTGTGGCCTCGGATAACAGACTGCTTCGCTTAGCTCCGTTTGCAGCCCGGTCGGCCTACGTGGGTTTTAACCGGGTACTTTTATTGCGTTTTAAGTTTTTATAGATTTTGTGGAAACTAGATCGGTTATAAGGCCTTGTTTAAAATGAAAATTTATAGAATAATTTCTTTTATTCATTTGTGCAGACAATCCCCTAAAAAAAGTCCATTCTATTACAAATAAACGGTATCAGTTAACTGACACAAACTTTATCCCAACTTACTGTAGTCAAAATAATATTGTTTTTAATCATTTTATTTACTACTTTTTAGAACAAAACAAAAAATAATATTCTACCTACGTCAATCGTATAAAAAAATTATTTTCCCAGGCGGGATTCGATCGCGCGACCTTTGAATTACTGGCCGTGCTCGCTACCGTGGTGCCACCCCGTGCGGCCGCTGCCGCGATGCTAGATTGACAACACAAACTTGTTTATTTTTAAACATTTCCCCATAATTATAAAACGCCGAAGTTTTGATAAAAGCGGGTGGTGTCATTTTGTTTGGCATCTTAAGCACTATAAATACTGAAAATTTGATCAAAATCGTTAGAGCCGTTTTTGAGAAATTTGCATTTTTGTGGTTTTTATGGGTTTTTAGGGGTAAATTACCCTTAAAAATTAAAAATTCTAAAAAATGAAAAAAACGCCTGGAGATATTAGGGTTTAGTACCTACATACCAAATTTCATGAAAATCGGACCAATAGTGTCCTCTCTGGTCGTGTATACATACAGACAGACTGACAGACAGACACCACTCTAAAAACACTTTTTTGGGTTCAGGGAGCACCAAAACAAAAAATTCCACTAAAAATATTTTTGGGTTCAGGGAGCACCAACACAGATAATTGCACTAAACAATTTTTTGGGGTTCTGGGAGCACCAAAACAGATAATTCAACTGAAAATTCAAATTCGAACATTTTTACGAAAACAATACTTTCTCCATATACTACGTATAGGGTGGAGAAAGTAAAAATCTAAAAACATTTTTACTTATTGTCAAAACACGTGATTCCGGTTGTTGGATTTTGTTGGCTAACGAACTCATACGAGCCACTTAGAAAACCAACGTGTGTACCATTAGAGAACCCATATTATATGTAATATATAACATTTTTAATGACACCCCAAAATTTGTTCTGAGGACCAAGATCGGTGCTCATTGATTACTCCTGACCTTACTTCTCACCATAAGAGTCACTGAATAGCTCATCTTTTCTGTGGAAATTCGCTAATACATATTAAAAAGTGTTCAGCTAATGTACAGTATTATGTGCAAACGTTTACTGTTCCCTATGCTACGTATTAACACAGTACATGCGGCGCGAGCGCGAATACTGCCTGTGACGTATGCGAAGGTGCTTACAAGCGATAGTCTAGGGGCGTTCGAACCTCATCATATAGGCCGGCCTTCTCAATGGTGACTTCGCTCCACGACTCTAATAATATTTATACACATTTTAGTATAACAGCTAGTAATACTCAAATCAACATTTCAAATTTCAATAAAAGTGTTTTTTTAAAAGCCCTTTCTCCCCCCTCCCGCCCCTCCTTCAAGGTCGGACGTCCTGAACTCACTTGTCCCGTTTATACGATGTTAATTTAAAAACAAATTGCGTTTTAAACTCAAGTGCGAGGGGTGGTTGAATTAGATGGAATGGGACGGTCGCGTTGTATAGTCGGGGGACAAAGTAGGTGGAACGGTGTTGTTTAGTTGTGACGGGAACTGACGTTACAGTCATCTGTGCGATATTATACAAAGTTTGTTTGTTACCATTTAAATGTAAACTTACCAGATTTTTATGAAACCTTCGCTGTTAAGGAGCTTTTTAACCATACATTCGGAGCGGTTTTATGATAAAAAATACAGGAAATGACTGCAAGTATTTTACATGTTATTTAGGTCGTGTGAGTTCGTTATGTTTATACTAATCACGACGCGTTTCGAACTCGTAATGTCATCTTCAAATATTTGTAATTTTTGAGATCATCATCTGTATATATATATAAAAGAAGTAGTCCTGACTGACTGACTGATTCATAATCAACATACAGCCAAAACTATGATAGCTAGAGACGTACAATGTTCATGGTACCTTCATACCACTATGAAGAAGTGCATTAAGAACGAATTTTAAGGGTGCAAAGTATTGATTTTAAGGGTTGAAAATGGTCAAAATACGAGGGTTCTCTCCCTGCCCCAAAACAGATAAAACAGCTGATTCTAATAAAAAAGTTGCAATACAATTCTAGATGTGGCTTGTACTTAACCAACACGCATTTTTTTAATGCATTTACATTCATTACCATAGCAACCAATTTAGCAAATTTAGAATCAGTTTATAATTTTTCACAACCAACACTTTTTTTAGGTTAGGTTAACATAATAAAAACAAACACAAAGGAAAAATCAACGAAAAGGCTTACTGTATTGCAATTTAATCATTTGTTGTTGTATTGTTATATATAATTAAGAAAACAGCTGTTTTGGATCAGAAGCTTATCACAATTTTAGGTTATGGCTATACTGAACCAAAACACGTTTATTGAATGCAGTTACAATTGTTTTGTAAAAATTTAGAATCAGGTAATTATTCTTCACAATCAACAGTTTTTTAGGTTATGTTAGCAAAATAAAAACAAAGAAATAATCTAAAGAAAAGGCTTGTTATATTGTTGTATATTATTAAGAAATCAGCAGGTTTGAATCAAAACCTTAGCATAATTTTAGGTTAGACCAACACCGAACCAAAACTAATTTCTTGAAAGTATTTATATTTATTACAATAACAACCAACTTGGCAAATTTATAATCATTTACGGTAATTATTGTTCACAACCAACAGTTTTGTTAGTTTAGGGGATTACAAACACAAACAACGAAAAAGGCTTACTCTATCATAATTCAAACACGTTTCACTATTAACGTTATTAAAATTTATTCTCTACTAGGCCTATTTGACCAATTTGAAACACTGCTTTACCGTATCACTTTTTGGTAATATTTTATAACTTGAAAATTGCCTCGCTTCTGTATAAAAATAAATAATCTGAACCGCTGACGTGAGTTGAGAGAATTTCAAAAATTACTTAATATGTTTTAGGGTTTCAACCAACTATTTGGGTTTTCTCGCGAAGACGGTGAAAGCTGCCTACGTGTACGAAATATATAAGTAATATTTATTTGAACTCCATCCTCCAACCATTTCTCTCGCGCTGCTTCGTTCAGCTAGCAGTGGACCAACTCGATTGTATGGTATTTTACCTTTTGATCGAACTAGACTGTTAATAAGGCCGTGTAAGAAAACAAAATGTGCAGAATAATCTCATGTATTTATTTGTTTAAATAAAACCCAAATAAGTTTCAATGTAGTACGAAAAATCTAAAAAAAGATACTTCCGATAAAAAACGAGCATAGAACGGACCGTGCCATTTAGAAAAATAACGTCTGTACCAAATCGGACGTAAAATCCTGCCGTTAAAATGCGAACAAATATATACATATATAATATATGTATAACATTTTAATGTCACCCAAATCGTGTTTTGGGAACCATGATTGGTGCTCATTGACCTTACGTACGTCTCACCATAAGAGTCACTGCAATAGCTATCTTTCCCATCGATATTCGCTAATAACAAGTTTAAATAACCGCCATTTTGTAATAAGTAAAAGAAGTAGGTTAGTAGGGGTTTTTTCATAAAACTGGGTCTGTCTTTTTCTAAATAGCATACACAATTATCAGCACTGCTTTTTAAAAGATATGATTTTTTGTTCTAAACCCAAAGTGGGTCTTGACAGAAAACAAGCTTTTCAAAGCATATCGCCACTTAAGATGCAAAATCTCATAACCCACAATTTTGCTAAAATTGAGTATTTTTGCATAACTGGATTTGTAAAGTCATTCTATACCTTCATACTTAATTTCATGTCAATTTGATAATTATTTCCTGATCTATACGTGGTTTTTGTATAGACTCAACAAATCTTAAATTCTATGTCAGGCACCATAACCCTCTCACGAATACGAATTATACAGATTCAAACTTAAGAACAACCAAGCAAACTTCCTGTAACCACTCTTAGATGGGGCTGATGAAGGTACATTTATTTGTAGATGTACTACTTGTAGAAATAGTAAAGTAACCAAATGTATGACTTGTTTTTAAGGCAAGCCTTAGCCGAGTGGATAACGCGGGATCTTCCTGATCAGAAGATCCTGGGTTCGAATCTCGGTTAGAGACCAGGTAGCTTTTCATATCTGTGGTTTGAGGGTAGGAGGGCGGAAGTAAAGCAAACGGCGATATTTTTGCATCTTAAGTGACGATACTATGGTTCTTAAAAAAATTACTTTTTTTGTAAAATACCCTGTATATGTGACTAATAACTTTGAAATCATATCAGCTGTTTGAGTTAAAAACGAACAGTCGTAGACGTTGCATTTAAAGAGATTTGGATCGTGAATTCACGCTAACCTATATTAACCTACATATAATACAATTGGATTGGCTGTCTGTGATTTCAAAATATATGCTTTTTTTCTAAGCTCATATGGTTTATTCACACATTACCAAAACCTCAACACAAATTTATACATCTTTTGTCTGTCTGTCTAATCCAGACTACTCTCCGGAGTGGGCAAACCGATTTTGACGAAACTCTCATTAACATGTAGAGGACTTTTCAGTGAATGTTTTAGGCTACTTTTTATTCCGAAAATATTAAAAATTCCTGTTAAAATTGTAAACATAGTTAGTAAAATTAAGGATTTTGTGGACAAATGTTGAAGATAATGCGTGTATATTCGACCTCTGTCTTACATTTTGTACAGTTCAAAGCTACCCCCACCACCCAACTTATACCCAAGTGCTTCTGTCCTAATCAATCAACATTTCCGTAAAAATAACACTATATTCAATAATATATTTGCATTAGCATCACTATATGTCAGCGGGGAGTGGCGAGCGAAGCGAGCTGGGACAGCGCACCTGGTATTTAGTACAACCGCAATCATTACCTGATGTAAATTAGTAAACACCATTCGAACAGGTTGCAAAAGTTTATCGTGGTAATTATTTTTGTGTCACGCATGCGCACTTTAAGACTCGCTGTTATACTGGGTGATATTATTACTGGTTACAGGCCAAGTGTGTCACGGGTATAAAGTGAGACAAAACGACAACATGACTGCTCCGCCTCTGCCTTCTAGATCTATCTCCTCGTAAAATATATCGTTAAATCTACAGTGATATTAATTACCTACACCCTACTACCAACGACTTCTGTTTTTGGCATACTTTCAGCCTGCGACTATTTATCTTGTATCCCAGTGCACCCTACAGCCCTGCTTGATGACGTTATCTGTATACAAAAAATAAAATAAGTTCAAATGTTTTTTTAAACACGCTTTCCTATCCATGAATAACATAAATAGACTCGAACTAAAAAATAAAAAATAACCCACAGATAAAATTAATTCTTCCTCAGCGAATCTAATATTGTAACGAGACTTGATGGCTTGCAATCTATTTACTTTTCACGAAACAAACACACCCAAAAAGCAAGGGGCGTGATGGTTTCGGAACTTCGTAAGAGTACGCCCCATGCTTTTTGGGTGTGTTTATTTTTTGAAAAGTAAAAAGATTGCAAGCTATCAAGTCTCATTACAATATCAATTGCAAGCTATCAAGTCTCATTACAATATCAGATTCGCTGAGGAAGAATGAATTTTATGTGTGGTTATTTTTTAGTTCGAGTCTATTTATGTTATTCATGGATAGAAAAGCATGTTTAAATATTTTTCATTTGTTTTATTTTTTACTTTTTAGTTATAGTCATAAATTGGATTTTTCCGAAAATGTTTGGTCATCAGAATCGACCCCCCCCCCCTTCCCCTCTATTTGAGGGTAATTTTTTGGTTAAGGCTCTTCTTTACCTTGAAGAAAACTGCCGAGTGGACAGTATGATTTTAATTAAAAAAACTGACTCAAGCCGCAAAATCGTTGAAACATGCATTCATAATAACGTGTCTCGGATTCTATTTACAAATTAATAATCTGGGAAAGTAATATAAGTTATAAATAATTCGACCACGCAGCTGAACCGCTGACGTGAGTTGAGCAAACTTCAAAAATTAAGTTTATAGGGTTTCAACCAACAATTTGGGAAATAGGTCTATTCACGACGGTGCTGAATAGCTGCAAAATGGTTCGCCATTCCGCATATTGGGCTTATCTTCAATACAAAATGCCATTCCGAATAGTGGGAGTATCTTCAACACACAAAACATTGCGTGCTTCGCACGCCAACCCCACGGTAGAATCCACCACATGGCTTTGAACCGGGTACTTCTATGGTATTTTACGTTTTGAACGATTTTGGGGGAACCAAGCGATCAAAGGTCGCGTAAAAAAACAAAATGTGCAGAATAACATCCTACATTTATATTTAAAAAAAAAACTCAAAAAGAAATTCATTATCGTTAGAAAAGTCTCAAAAAACAGTTAGGCCTACTTCCGGTCAAAAAACGTGCTTCTGGTTGTTGGATTTTGTTTGGCTAACGAACTCGTCTGAGTGACATAGAAAACAAACAAGTGTACCACATTTGGACCAAATCGGACTTAAAATGCGGCCGC
>JAGFPH010020788.1:0-13897 GCA_018207615.1 Philaenus spumarius | reverse complement strand
CGCGAGTGATCGCGTGACAAGAACTAGCGCGGGTGATGGCGGGTTAAACTCACGAAATATACGTCAATTAAGTTTTTATAGGAGTGAAAATTGCAAAAATTTTCCGGATCCCCTTTCCGTCACTTCTAGTCAGTTCCTGCAGCGTTCCAGTACTGGAAAAATTACGAGTAAACCCCTGCTTACAGAATATATATATTATATTTTACATTAACTCAGCTTGTTTTTAACTTTGTTATTGAATTTGAAGATTATTATAAATTATAAATCTGAACTTGTTTTTATTGAAAATTTTTTTTAATTAAGAAATAATTAAAATATTTAGCATTATGTTGTTTACTTGATTATTATTAAAGTCAACATGAATGTTTTCAAGGCATCAATTAGACTAGAAATATATAACGTCACTAGTTTTACAATTGTCACATAACAAAATATATGTCCAGTCATTTAACACTGAATGTGTTAATGGGCCTTACAAATATATATTGTTTATTAACTCGCAAAACTGTGCTAAATATGCTAACACGTCCAGTCAGATTTTCTTGCTCATTGTTTACTTGGTCAAATTTTGTTTTTGAAAACAATAAATTATATCATATTTAAAATTATAAAGTCTCCCTCTCTTTATATGTTTCACAATGTAATCATTGGCTTATTTATCTCTCTTAATGACTGAAGCGACAACTTTGTAAGTTATATAATAAACTGTTTATTTTTTCTATCCATTCTTGGCTAATATACCGAGTTGCCTTCTAAGAGATTCTGTTAAAACTTTAAAATATCTTAGTTGCAAAAAAAACAATGTTACTGTCAATGTTACTCTTAAATTATAATCGTCCATATTTCTTTAAGAAAACATCTTAAACATACAGTAGGCCTATGCACCAAAATAAGCACTACCGTACTGAAATTTTAATAGTTTTAAATGTTTTATTTTTAGACAAATATATACAAAATAATAGGAAGCTGAAACTTTAGTTTTTAAAGCACATTCTATATGCCTTCCATTAAGAATTAGGCAACTCTCGTAGAGGTGTTGCAAGATCTTCGATCATGTTGCTGAAAAGGTTTTGTTTCATGATTTCAACAAAGTTAGTTATTTCTTCACGAAGGTCCGCAATTAATTGTAGTCGGTAGCTGATTTCGGAGCATGCTTTCCTTCATCATTCCCCATACACAAGCATTAGGTGGTGAAAGGTCGAGGAAGTGGGATGGGTCAGTAAAATGAGTACCTCGGGAAATCAGGCGGTTGCTAAACTTTCTTTGGAGTAAAGCAATAGTGGGTAAAGCGGTGTATTTGGAGGTGCCATCTTCTGGAATCACCGGAAGCTATAAAAGCTAGATTGTTAGCACGAAAAAACATCTTCAGATCTCTTGGAAAAAGTTGAAGGATATATTCTCTATAACGTACCTGGTGTACAGTAATAGCATTCTCATTATCAACTACAACGTTTTCCTGAGCAGTTTGCTTGTTGATGTAACGTTTTAGGTGTGTATATGACTTTCATCTAAAAACCATTCATTTTGTTTGGAAGAACCAAGGGTTTTCATTGATCATTGCTAACAGTGAGGCGCAATAAACTTCTCTGTCTTTTTTTTCTTACATTCTAAGATTGACCAGTTTGTATTCTATAAGGGAATCCATCAAGGTTGTAAATATTCTTCTCACAGACGTATTACTGTTTTTCATTTTCAAAGATGGCCGGTGTAGGCTGTTTCTGGAGACAGCAGCTCTTGCTGAAGAAGTCTACCATAATTTTCATTCATAGTCACCATTTTTATGATGAATCAAAACGGCAAAACTTTTCGACAGCACTTGTCATAGGCCTACTTTACAGCTGTTCTTGAAACACTACAGCAGTTTGCATCTAACTAGGACTACCGAAATGACATATTCTGTATGAGCGAAAATAATGCACTACGATAAAACTTTCTCTAGAGTGGTTGGGGTCGGTGACAGCTTCCAATCACAGGATTACCGTTCACCGATTGAATAGAAAATATAGTTTTCATCACTAAAATGTTATGTCCACTATGGTTTTTCAGCAAAGAACTTGGCTGCCATTAACACTAGGCCTACCCTTTTCTTTTCAAACTATCGGTTCCAATCTAGGCCAATCTGGAACATAATTAGCTCTTTATTATTCTGTTTATTATTCTGTAACTGATTTGCTAAATCGTGACCATGGTTTGACAAGGTTCTAACTGACTTATTTGTCAAAACTGAGTTTTATATAGTATATTTATGTACAAATCGAGCTTTATAAAATAATATAACTCTTATTGTTATAACTAAATAAACAAATGAAATACTAAGGTGCCATGACAAGTGCCATGAACTCTCTAATATACATGTTTCAGTTTGACAAGGTTCTAACTACTATTTGATCAGCTGTTATAGGTTTTAGTGCCCAACAGCTGTTTTTGTATTGAGTAGTTACTGAGAGCAGCTGCTGTTTTGCATTGGTTTGGCATTGTTATTATTGTGTTATAATGTGTTGTGCAGGTTGTGCTGAATGTTTAGGTTAACCTATTATGTTTTACAAGTTTAAGAAGTTTTGTTATTATGTTAAAATTTTAACTATATAATTGAAACACTATTTCCAATGGAGAAAATACTTTCTGATAACCACATTTTGGATGCACTTTCTTTTTGAAAAGAGACACTTCTTTTTGAATACTACTACTCCTTCTTTGACAATGGGACCAAACAAAATTGTGTTCAGGACAATCATATTTTGCGAAAGACCACAATCAAATGAGGGAACACAGAAAATCTGAAAAAGAAAACAAAGATCTTCCAGCCATTTTATTTGGTTTAGAAAATGCCATATTGACTCCCCATGCAGATATTAATAGCTTATTTTATAAGAGAAAGTTGAACATATATAATTTAACTGAATACTTCTAACAAAAAAAGTTTATTGTGGAATAAAACAATATCAGGACGTGCTGGGAATGATATTGCAAGCGTTTTTATGAAAATATTGGACGCTATTCTTGAAGACAACGAGATCACAGAACTGATTACCTGGTCCGATTCATGTGTACCACAGAACCGTTAATTCCCACATATTAAATGCAGTTTTACAATTTTAAAGAGAAAATCCTAACATCACTTCAGTAAAATGCAGTACTCTCTACCTGGGCATTCCTGTGTCCTGTGTGCAGGAAGTAGATCATGCACATAGTGCTATCGAAAAAACAATGAACAAGACCGACTTTTCTCCCCTTTGGGTCTTCTAACAATATTGAAAATGGTTGACCGGCACAATCCATATCGGGCTATTCAAATGAAGGCGAGTGACTTCAAGGACTTTGGGGCTACAGCAAAACTCCTGAATTATAAAGCTATTCCATTCACTCAAGTAGCTTGCTTGGACAAAACAAGCCATGACAGTTAAGAGCCATCCAATGCATACATCAAGTTCCTGGAAACTAATCGACGAGAGAAGAAAGGTTATAGTTCTAGTGTTTTTGATATCAAACAAAAACTACAGAAAAACATTGTGTTGAGTGCCCAGAGTTGAAGGAAAAAGACATTAAAGGCTCCTTTATATTCATGCCTTTGCAAAATAAGGAGTAGGTACTACATTGCACTTTTGCATTTGTCAATAGTATTGTATATGCATTTCATATAATGAAAAGATTTTTTTTTATTTACCGGTACTCAATTGCAGTTAAATTTTTTGTAAAACTTTTGGTTTGACAAAGTCCTAAATGCAGTTAGAACTTTGTCACTCCAAAAGTGGTGGTTTCAGAACGACAAGGTTCTACTGCATTTTATGATTGTTTAAAAAAATATAGATACAATTTTCTGTTTTCAAAATAAACCATGCAAATTAAATGCTGTTGGAGAGTTAATCATTGTATAAAAAGAATGTAATGATTAAAGCATAAATAAACCTATTATATAAATACATTTTTTGCGTTTCTGCTCACAGTCCTGTTTTGGTCACGGTTAATCTGATGACGCGTTTCGCCTATTTTTCAGGCATTATCGAATCAAGATATTCAAAATTCAAAAAATATTTATGACATAATATATACAATGCTCGTCAACAACGAAAAAACACTAACACATTTAAAAAACACTAGTGGACCGGGCAATGCTTCGCTATTGCTTGATTTACCTAACCTAAAATTATATTCAGTTTTTGATCCAAATCAGTTGTTGATCAAAATCAGCTGTTGATTAAAATCAGCTGTTTTAAGCTTTTCATACGAACAGCTGTTTTTTGTGCCCCTGATAAAATCAAAAGAAATCTTTCTTCTTCTTCCTTAAGATTGACCTTCCATAAGATTAACATGGCAACTTTGAGGGCCACTGGGGCGAAGCCCTTAACATACATTGAGCTCATTTTTAAGGGAAGCACAACTTCAGAGTGAGCTCTGTAAAATGACACCAAAAACATCAAAATCGGTTAAAAACTCTAGGAGGAGTTCTACTCACAAAATAACCCCTAGCAAATTAATTATGTATAGATATGTACACACAACACAAAATGTCCGGTCTACTTTTAAACACGACAGCCGTACACGTGCACAACGGTTACAACGGTTTTTTTAACCGTGACCAAAAAAGGACTGTGAGCAGAAACGCCAAAAAAAGGTATTTATATAATATTCCAGTCCAGTAAAGCAAACTATAACATATCATTATAAACCTATTATAGCCTAACAAAACTTTAAACCCGTTTTTCTCAAAACTCAGTACTTTTCAGTTAGAACCTTGTCAAACCAAGGTCACGAAATACAGAATGATTTAGGATGTACCTAAGGAATTTAAAAACATTTTCTAATGGTAAAAATTAAAAAAAAGTTTTCTAACATCTGAGAAAGTGTAGGCCTAGGCCTATATGGTAACTTTAGAAAGAGATAATATATTAAGTTCAGATTTGGTAATTTATGTTTTATGTTATGTTTGTAATAGAAGAATAAACTTGTAGAAAATTAATAATCTGGAATCTTTCATTTCATTTAAAAGTTGTAAATAAAGAACAGGTGTCGATTTGACCTGATTTCGTAGAGGCCTAGTATAAAAATAGATCATCCAAAGAGATTTGTATTTAACTAGGTACTAAAACCACTGATTAAATTCACAACACAACTTTGTTGGAATTATAAAACAATCACTGTAATACAATATCAGAGCCGGCCCGACCATATTTTTACGCCCATGCGGACTTGTACACTACCACCAAGAGGGGGGTGCCTAGGAAGAGTTCTCAAGCTAAAAGATTAAAAAATGCAAGCTTTTTAGTTATTTTATAACAATTTTTTCCTTAACACTATTAAATACTTTTTATATACGGTACACTATTTAAGACGTTTAGAAATAGAATTGAACACTATATCAAAGCCCACTAAAGAATACCGTTACGAGGCGGCCAATAGGATGGGCGCGCAACGTTGCCATATCTACTTGCCTCGAACACTCCTGGTATTTACCGCTCGAGGCTTGATCGCACAGTTTAAAGAATTATAAATGCGTTGGATCAGCCGCAGTCAGTTAGAAGCGTGAGAAGAACGTGACAACGTCGCACTACGGTGATTGGAGCGTTCAAGGTCTCGGTGAACACAAGCCTGTCCCTCAACGGTATTCTTTAGTGGGCTTTGACATAGAATTATTACGTATTAGAGCATTTTCTTGCATTTACGTTGCACCTCTGCCGCAATATGGTGTAGTGTTGTAATGTAAACTTGCACCATTTTGGCTAACAAAAATTATATATTATCCACAAGGTATAGGCTAAATAACAATCAATGAATATTGGCAACATTTTTGCTTCTAGTAATGTTGGTAACATCATTGCTCTTTATTTACACTAGACAGTAAATAAAATAGTTGGTAACATTCATGGGCGTACTTTTAGAATACTTTTAAAATACCACTAGGCTACTAATATTACTATAAGTAGTTGTTGAAATAGCATTAGCTGAATGAAGACCTTTTTTTAGAAAAGTAAAAAGTGCTAGCCTACCATTTTATAAATGTTTACGAACCTAGCCTAATATTTTTGCAGACAACGATGTTGTTTTACATTCTACTGTTAAATGTTGAATACAGGTAAACATACTGTGACTAAATACTACAGGTTAGAACCTTTTAGGTTTTTTTTATTATTATTCTTGCATTTCTGTTGCCATAGGTTAGCCTAGTGTCGAATAATAAATTTTCACCCAAACTGGAAACATACCTTGACTCAGAAATAATATGCTTTGACTGGAGACTGTAATTATTAAGGCTTAATACAAATATTCCTTTCTTTATTAGCCTACATACTTAAAAGCTTATATTGTCCATTCTCCATTAGTATGCTATTGTAAAAATAATTAATTTATACTTACCAAAGATTTGGTGTTATATAATTCATGAACAATAAATATTAGGTAAATTTCGTAATTAGGTAATTAATTAATAGAGGTTACAAACATTACCGAAAAACAAATCTCAATAAAATAAAACAGTTTACATGATAGGATTACCGATTCAATTTTTAAAAGGACTGTAAGTAATTATTGCAATTCAGTGCCTTTTAGTGTTAAGAGCAACATTTGCGATGCTACTAATACAACATTATGTTCTATTATTTGAAAACAAATTATGCAAAATTACATATCCTGTTAAAAGTATATCAAATAAAGGAAAGGGAAGAAAATTGATGTATTATAAATACGCCTAATGCTACACAAAATATGAAATAACTGATACAGTTATTATATTCTGTATACTCGTATGTAGACTTGAAGCTAAAGGATAAACTTTTTATGTAACAAAATCTTTTGAGAATTTTGTCAATGGTCACAACTAAATGATTTGTAATTTTGTAACCAAACCCTAAAAAGCATTAAATTAATATTAAAATCAACATTATTATTATTAATAACTTTGATTATACATAATGTCCATAATCAAAGTTAATAAATAATTCATCTGTATCTGAGTTACTGCTTTTTATCTGATTTTTCGATTGTTCATAATCAAAGGTTGCTGGTGTATTGAGACGATCCAGATATACAGTATAATAAGTTAACAAGTAAAGTCATCTATGATCAATGATCATATTGTGAGATTTTGGCGCGAAGACAAGATTGTATAATATCTTTGATTATGGACATCAAGGGATATAAGTTATAAGTTTTGGTATTATTATCTCTGGGTTATATTTTTAATTTTTATTATTTTGTGTTCAGTTATCCAGTTAGTACCAGTACAGTATTGTGATTGTGATTTTACCAAACAGTATCGGCCTACCTGGTATTATGGCAGGACAGGGATAATAGATAATAATAATATATACTCTTGTTTTGTTTGTTTTAGTATGTTATGTTTTGGTTCTTTGTCCTAATTGATAGGTCTATATCCGAATTATCTTAATTTGACATTATAGGTGAAGAAATGGCTAATAATCATATAGGAACTATAACAAGAGTTGAATTGACTAACTTTATGTAAGTTGTAGGTTTAGGTTAGTTTAAATTGTATAATGAACATAACCTATAAATGTTTTAGTTGCAATTTTAGTAGCCTAGGATTATGTCACTATCAAGATCATAGCAACCAATGAAATTTTTTTAGAAAAGTTAAGTAGTATAACAGTTTGTGTAGGTATGTTTACCTGAAACATAATGTGATTAATAATTGTAAGTTAGTCAATATTCATGATCCCTTATTTTTAGGTTAGCAGTGTAGGTTTTTTTTGGGATAGGCCTAGGCCTAGTATAATTTAATGGCGCAAATGTACTATTCGACCCTCGACTGACCTATGACAACAGAAATGGAAGAATAAAAAAAAATATGGCACAACTTTACTATTCGACTCTAGGCTAACCTAGAGCTGGGTAACAGAAATGCAAAAATAACTAAAAAAATACCTAAAAGGGTCTAACCTAACCTAGCCTATTTAGTCACAGTATGTTTACCTGTATTCAACATTTAACAGTAGAATGTAAAACAACGTCGTTTTCTGCAAAAATGTTGGGCTAGAGTCGAATAGTAAAGTTACTCCAAAAATATACATAGCCTAAAGTTCTAACTTATAATCTTTAGTCACAGTGGCCTATGTTTACCTGTATTCAATATTAAACAGTAGAATGTAAAACGTCTTTTTCTGCAAAATATTGGGCTGGAGTCGAATAGTAAAGTTACTCCAAAAATATATAATATAGGCTAGCCTAAAGTTCTAACTTATAGTCTTTAGTCACAGTAGGCCTATGTTTACCTGTATTCAATATTTAACAGTAGAATGTAAAACAATGTTGTCATCTGCAAAAATATCAGCCGAGGGTCGAATAGTAAATTTATGCCAATTTAACCTTTAAATTGCCTATCAAAGGATATAGTTGCAAATTTGTATTTAGAAAGGTGCCTATGCCCATTAACTGTAATCAACACAGTGCCAATTTTAAGTTAAACACATTTATTAAAATCTGAACCTAATCTAACTTAGAGTTTTCAATCACAGTATGTTTTTAATTCATAAGTTTATTTAAGTTAGTACTACTATGCTTCTGAAATGTTTTAAAAATCAAAAAGATATAAAAGTTGACATTGTAAGCTAGAGCGTTTATGCCAAGTGGTCGCAAATTTACTATACAACCCAAACAGAAAACGAGAATAAAAAAAAAATATAGCCTGAAGTTCTAACTTTACTCTTTAGTCACAGTATGTTTACCTGTACTCTACATTTAACGGTATAATGTAAAAGAAAGTCTTCGTCTGAAAAATTAGCCAAGGTTCAAATTGGGTCGTATAGTAAATTTATGCCCAGTGTAATTTCACCGATGTTATATTGCCATCAGATAGCTTCAACAACCAGAAGTGCAAAGATTTGGTGCTGGTTAATTTAGTGCGTAATGAAAACACCTTTTTTCATGGTATTCTGAATTTTTTTTTTTTTTTTTTTTTTTTTTTGGTTTTTAAAGGCGAAAAACCTAGATGGTTATCATCGCCTGGATGGTATTCTGAAAGCAAGTTACTTACTTCACTAAAGTCTAAAAATGGTTCAACATAAATGTAAAGGAATAACAAACGTAGGAAAGCTTGAGAAATTATTTTAAGCAGGTTTTCCTCATCACTACTATCTTATTTTGTCATCACTAAATTTTTATGTCATCATTGATCATCTTTTAAATTTAAAACATACTGTAGTGTCGAAAATTAAAACAAAGTCAATGTTAAATTAGTTCAATCAGTCCTAGCATATTTTTGACACATCCTTTGTTAACTCAGTACAAACAGTTGTTGCAATTTTTTCTTATTTAAATACAGTAAAGTCGGTTATTCCGAACCCTGCTATTCCAAAAATCCGCCTATTCCGAACAGAGTTTAGAAAAAATACCCATTTTTTAAAACATAAAAACAGGAGAAAATAAAAATATGTTCGTGAAAAAACGTAGTACATTTATTGTTCTACAAATATGTTAAATAGAGGCATACATAGAGCCTAAGCTTGATGAAAACGCCTGAAACCAAATTGGAATGAAAGCTGGTTTTGTTTCCTTTACGTTTTCCGTGTTTTGCAGGAAGGAAGCTACCACAACAAGCGTGAAGTGGATACCGGGTCTTTCAGAAAGAAGGAAGGATTATATATATAGCAGCCAGGCACTACTAACTACACTCAATTCCACTTTCACCGTGCAGTACAGGTCTTACGGGAGATAAGTCATGCTACTACCATTACGGGGAACATCACGTTTATTGTCCTGCGGATTGTATCAACTTTCCGAGCGTTGCATGGGAGTTGATGTTTTTTAGTTGGCTACTATCGCTGAGACTGTCTTTTGGTTAACATGGCTTATGGGCGCTCTGTCTTGCACGGTGAACATGAAATCGAGAGTAGTAGTGTTGTTGCCATCTGCCAGTTGCGTTCATCCTTTTTCTCCTCCGTTTTCGTTCTCGAAGAAATTTAATTTTTTTCTCGATCTTTTTTCAAGACAATGCTGTATTAATGAACAGACTGCGGGATAACAAAACTGACAGTTTGAACAACCTATTTAGAAAAAAACAGAATCGTAGCGCAACGGAAGAAAAAAACGGATGGTGTAAACCTAAGATGACGCTCCTCGCTTTTCTCCGAGCCGATCAAACTCTGTATAGAACTGACACTAGCAACGTCCCAGCACTTAATTACGCCTTAACAAGTCAATACGTTGATATTATTCATGAAATCCGCCTATTCCGAATTCCCGCTAAACCGAACAGTGTTCGCTCCCAATTAGTTCGGAATAGCGGGTCTCTACTGCATATTCATATTAAATTTTAGAAACCAAAATTATTTACACTAAAAAAACCCTAAAAGATTAAATAAAATATATTATTATATCTGAAATTAACTTGCCTGAGAATGTTTTAAATTAAAATTATATTTTATTCAAGTAATATGAGCTCATTAATTTTAGTAACTTAGCCTATTAGGTAACTGTATATACTATTTCCCCCCACTTTATAACTGATGTCATACAAAGAGAGTATTCGGGCCGGCAAGCGTTTGGCGTTTAGTTAGCGAGTTGTCGGCTTGTAACACATCAACTACTGTTAAGTGCTGTGACTAAAGACTATAAGTTAGAATTTCAGGCTATATTTTTTATGCTTGCATTTTTGTTGCAATACAAAACAACTTACGTAATAAATGTTACTAACTTATATATATATGTTTACCGTATTCAGGCCGGCGAGCAGTTAGGTATAACAAAAATTACATGTATATTTTAGGCTATTTAATCGCTTCAGCGGGCCTAAAATAGCCTGTCTGAATAACAATCAAATGATAATAGTCCATATATCTCTTTGTATGACATCAGTTAGAAAGTGGTATGCAATAGTTAGAAATAGTATGCAATCACCACCTATTATCGTTTGTTTACTGATTCCATAGCCAATGTGATATTTTTTAGTATAATTTTGAAATAAAAGTGATTTGACGTTAATCATATGATATTGCATTTTTATAAGTTTTGCTTCTATTGTGTTTCTTTAATATTTTGTAGGTTTTGAAAATTACTAATAAGTAGCTTTCTTTTACATCAAATTTCTTCCATTTTTATCCATTATTTGCGATAGGCCTATAATAAAGTTTACTGAAAGTTTTAATATATATAAACTAAATCAATTATTTCAAAATGAATGTTGTTGGAAACGATTCGAAGTTGTTTTTATCTGCGTCCTCTAATAACATGTATTATACTTTCTCCATATTTACATTCTAATTGCACCATATAAATATTCATACATTTTGCCTCTATACTACTCAAGATTTACGATGAGTTAAATGCTGGAATGAATTTGATCTCATTAGTGTATCTATCAGGCCAACCATTAGTGTTGACAACTCTATCGCTGAACATATCGGGTGTATGTGTAGCATGTTTATTTTGTGAAAAGCTAAACAATATCACTTAAAATATTTGAATTTTATTTTCTAGGGCCTACGATCATATTACGTTTTATCCTGGATCTTACCTCAATGTTATACTTGGTGCTAATGGTACCGGTAAGTCATCTATCATCTGCGGCATTGTATTAGGCCTAGGTGGGAAGCCGAAAACTATTGGTAGAACAGCCCAAGTAAGTTTATAGTCTAACTAGGTTTGTAAGTTAAAACTCTGCTTTTTGTAGACAAGGTTGACAGTATTTGTTGCTTGCTAGTAGAACATACAATAACAAGCTAGGTACAGTACGATTTTTTTAACCGTGCCCTCGGCCACGATGTACTAACCTGGATGATAACGTTAGAAATCGTTCCGTCTACTCCACGAAAACTGAGCCGAGCGGCGTGAAACAGCGAAAACCGAGCTTCAATAACACTGTCATTTAATACACTTAGAAGCGATGTAAAATTATGAAACTTTCACGGATACGCAGATAAGAACCATACGATTCGTATGATGTAAAAGAAAATCAATTACAAAACCTATTTCATATTTAAAAAATCAATATTACAACAATGTTCTTTAATAATGACATGAAATTTTCACACCGCTGGAAAGTTTTTTATTTGTTGGTCTGAGACAAAGTGTTTGCGAGAAAGTTTTAGACAAAGGTCCAAATTAAATATTTTATTTGAAACATTTTTTCGTTTGACTTACGGTTTGCTCGGTACAGCGGTATAATGTGTGCGTTTCAATTAAAACTACACCTGGCCGGGCCGTGCCGCCAGGCCGTGTTTGGCATTATTTACCTTAACCACACCACAGTATTATTATTCGAATACTCGAACAAGAGACAAGTTGTCTATGACTCATTCAAGTAGTTTTTATTTCAATAATTTTATTCATTCATTTTTGTTTATTCGAAGTTTGTGGAACTGCCTTTACAATCCCTCCCCGCTACACCGCTAGCCCACCGTGCGCTAGCCGAGCCGAGGGCACGGTTAAAAAAATCGTACTGTAACGTTTTATGTTTTTACAAATTCGACTATGCTATTTCTTTTATATTTTTAAATAGAAATATCCTATTCAAATTCGTAAAAAATATAATATGTCATAGTATGTTCTAACCACATTTTAAACTTTTTGTTCTTGTGGAATGCTTTATTTTTAAACAAATCTACACTTCTTTCAAGGGTGTCAGTTAACAAAATATATTTATGAACAAACCAATCATTTGATTGCTGACTGTTTTCCTTTGTAGGCTGATTCATAGTAAGTCAATGACATTCTATATAGGTAACAACGTAAGGTAATTTTATGTAGCTTTTTTTAATGCAATATTTTAAGAACTATTGATGGAAAATGATATTAAAAATAAATTAATGGAATGTATTATTTTAATTGATTCTGCCAACTAGGTTATAAATATGAACTTTAAATACCATACTGTTATCATCAGTAGTGTCTGCACAAGTTTCTGATATTTGAATAAGGGAACGAGTTTTGTAAGAATGTTAACATCTGTAAAAATCACCATGCTTCTTACTTAACTGTGCATAATAAATATTATATTTTTATTATGCTTACTTTTTTTATTTTTATCGCTAGAACAATTCCAAATTATCCTAAACAAGCTTAAGTGTGTTCCCATGTAAAACTAACTTTTGACATGAAGTTGCTGAACAGTTTTTTTTTTTGTGAAAGTGTTTTGTTTGAAGTACATTATTCAATTTTGTTTCAGCTAAAAGATTATGTGAACACTAACGGTGGAAGCGGGAAGGCTAAAGTCACGATAGAGCTTGCAAACCCTGGAGGTACTAACTACACAGTTCAAAGAGAGTTCAACACTGAAAATAAAACCTCATGGCACTTAAATGGGAAATCTGTCTCTCAAAAAGAGGTTTGTGAATACTGTACTTTATAGTAGAACTAGATACTGTAACTAACTTTGCTCGGGTTAATGAGTATTTAATATGGAATTATCACGAAACTCATTTTCCATACTAACTGGGACCAAAAGCAATTTGGACAATTGAAAATCCGGATAATACATATTAAGCAAAGCAAAATCCTTAAATATACAAAGACATTACAAATTTAAAAAATAACTTTTCACGTCATTTCTTCACAAATAATTGGTTTGTTATCTTCTGTTTCAAACATGTATGGTGTTTGAATTAAGCATGGCCACGCAAACACGTGATATGGATTCTGACTACTATGAAGGAATATGATTAATGGCAGCCACTCCCAGATGTAGCAATTTATCAGTTTCTCTGTTGTTTTAAGGAGGTTTAATAGACTAATTGGCCTGAAAGCCTTAGGATCGGCATATGAGCTCTTACCTTTTAAAGTATAAATATAACTCAAGCCATTTTCCAGAAGCTGGGTATGTTGCTGAAAGCTGCACTAGCTCTGAAGATTCTTCGTAGATTAGGTGGAAGACTTATTTACCCTGCCTGCAGATGTAGTATAGGGCAGCGGTTCTCAAACTTTTTTGGTGGCGTACCACTTGTTATAAAAT
>JAGFPH010020786.1:439-11381 GCA_018207615.1 Philaenus spumarius | reverse complement strand
TTTAAACATTTCCCCATAATTATAAAACGCCGAAGTTTTGATAAAAGCGGGTGGTGTCATTTTGTTTGGCATCTTAAGCACTATAAATACTGAAAATTTGATCAAAATCGTTAGAGCCGTTTTTGAGAAATTTGCATTTTTGTCGTTTTTTATGGGTTTTTAGGGGTAAATTACCCTTAAAAATTAAAAATTCCAAAAAATGAAAAAAAACGCCTGGAGATATTAGAGTTTAGTAACTACATACCAAATTTCATGAAAATCGGACCAATATTGTCCTCTCTGGTCGTGTATACATACAGACAGACTGACAGACAGACACCACTCTAAAAACACTTTTTTGGGTTCAGGGAGCACCAAAACAAAAAATTCCACTAAAAATATTTTTGGGTTCAGGGAGCACCAACACAGATAATTGCACTAAACAATTTTTTGGGGTTCTGGGAGCACCAAAACAGATAATTCAACTGAAAATTTAAATTCAAACATTTTTACGAAAACAATACTTTCTCCATACACTACGTATAGGGTGGAGAAAGTAATAGTTGAGTTACAGTATAAAATAATTCGACCAAGCTGCTGATACGCTGACGTGAGTCGAGCGAATTTCCTAAATCAAGTTATGTGTTTATCAACCAACTATTTAAGAAATCGGTCTACTCACGAAGGCGCTGAATAACTGCCTATGTGTACGAAATGTATTGCCATTATGGAATAGTATCCGGATCACTGACTTCAATATACAGTATTAAGTTTATAAATACCTTCTTTATCCGCCTAATGACCCACTTTTCGGTATTTATACTATGGTTTCGGATGACTCAAGCATCCATCCTCAGGTATCAATCTTGCGAGGTCGTCTGAACATTAAAAGTTATTACAACACATAACATAACACACAAACATTTGTCACCGTATTTTGCCCAGCACCCTATTTATATATAGAATCACGTGCCGGCCGAGTTACGGTGACGAATGTTCGTGTTTGTGTGTGTGTGTGTGTGTGGTATGTGTTGTAATCTATATATATTAAAAGAATTTGGTCAAAACCTATTTCCAATCGCCCAGCCTCTCCTAATGGACCGATTTTGATGATTTTTGTTTTAAAATGTGTCTTATTACCTGTAGATATGTCATCAAGCATTTACCGAAGTCCTAGGACATTAGGGCTACGCCCCAGTGGCCCTCAAAGTTTCAATGTTAATCTTATGGAAGGTCAATCTTAAGGAAGAAGAAGAAATATTTCTTTTGATTTTATCAAGGACACAAAAACAGCTGTTCGTATGAAAAGCTTAAAACAGCTGATTTTGATCAACAACTGATTTGGATCAAATCAGTATCAAATGTAGTATTACCTTTTTGAGGTTACATTGACAAACTAAAAACAAACACAAACAAAAATCAACGAAAAATGCTAACTATATTTTAATTCAATTCAAACATTGGTTGTTACAAACCTATTATATATAAAACAGCTAATTTGGATCAAAAACGGAACATAATCATTCACGGATATGTCAAGTCTTATATATTATCATCCATTCAGCCGCTATTCACCCGAGAAGGAGCCCAGGTATACAATCCTTCAAATTTCCCATGTTAATCTTATGGAGATAATGTTTAATGAGTTTGAGTCAGCTGCCAAATAAAACAGCTAATTTATGCTCGGTCACCTATGTACAAACGAGCAAAAGATTAACGAGATTCTTTATCAAATTTTCCACCTGCGAGCGAAGCGAAGCAGCCATCTGAGGCCGAAGGCTGAGCCGGGGTTGGGACGCGGAGCGTCCAGGGGCAGAGCCCCTAGTCTATATATTTAAAGCCGTAAGGAAAAAAACATTTGGACAGTTCGTCTGAGACTTCTACTGGGCCGATTTACATGCGTATTTTACCAAAACAAAGGTTTTCGGTCCTATATTAGCAGGTTTTATTTGTATTTTGAAAATATTTACGTTAAATAGGTCAAAAATGAAAAATATACTTTTTTATGGAGATTTAACATGGGAGAAAACGTCTACTTTTTCAATCCTTTGGACAGTTCGTCTGAGACTTTGACTGGACCGATTTACATTCAGTTTATACCAAATAAAAGCAAAACTTTTCTATATTAACAGGTTTTGTTTATTTTTACTTCATCTTAATTTCTTAAATTAAAAAAATCTATATTTCCAAACCTTTGCAATGATTTTATTTCACATTTCTTCAATCAGCTGATTGTAAAGAAACAAAGTATTTTGTCTAACAACAGAAGAAGAGCAAACGCTCATATAATATAACAGCTGATTTCACCCATCATCTGTACAAAACCTAGCGTAGATTGTATTTTGTGGTTATGTTAACAATTACAATCAATTCATCAATAATGAAATTCTTCTGAAGTTGATTTTTTTAAATATGGGTTATAAATTTTAGGTAGGCTATAATACGTTATAAGATTTGCTTTGAGGTGAATATAAATACAACCTTTTAGCAACAATGAATTTATTCATTTATACAAATTTATTTAAGATACCCATTCGTTTAACATCGGAAACTTGCGTACATCTTCGTATAACATATAAATATATTCCAGTATTAATTTCTTTATTATAATATTAATAACTTCTAAATCATTTGATAATCAATATGAAATAAAAACCAATTAAAAGATAACATGTGTAGGCCTATCTTTATCTTGATATATAGGCCTAATTAAGGCCTACATAAATACAACAATTTACAAATAGGCCTACAGTTTAAAATTGCAATATTTTTCATGGTAGTTGGCAACTGTATTATTTATGCACGGTAATATTATTTATGGGTTTTCTCCTTTCTTTCCTATTTGTATTGATATCCCAAAAAATTAGATTATGTGTACAAAATATTAGTTAAATTCACTGATTGTCGAATCCATTTTTTCTTCTTTAACTTTGCTACAAAAAACATAATTGGAAGGAAGTAGCATTTAAAAAAGTACATTTTTTACATGTTTCGCACCATCTGCGTAGCGCTCCATTCACTACGAAAGCTGTATCCTCCGAGTATCGACGGGCAACAACTATCTATATATTTTAAGTTAGGCCTAGACTGAACAAAAATAAATAAATAATGTTTATTGTTGATTCAGTAATCAGCTGTAGTCTCTACTAATATTTCCATTAACAGTTTATTTCAAATTTTAAATCAATTATTAGTATTTCTAATTTTTAGGTTAGGTTTTTATTAAAGTGTAGACCTGAGCCTTGCTGACTTCACAACGGGTTCCTACGGCACATACCGGGTTCCAACAGGGGGGTTGGCGTGCAGAGCACGCAGGGGTCTCCTCCCCTAGTAACTTTTGATGTTCAGACGACCTCGCAAGAGTGATACCTGAAGATGGATGCTTGAGTAGTAGTATAAATACCGAAAAGTGGGTCATTAGGCGGATAAAGAAGGTATTTATAAACTTAATACTGTATATTGAAATAGTAGAATTTGTTTGCATCTCAGCCTCTAGCCCCGGCTCGCAGAGGAAAAACTCTAGATTATGAAGCCTCGGATAATGGACTGATTCGCTTTGCTCGCAGTTTGCGTCCCGGCCGTCGGCCTACGTGTATTTTAACCGAATACTTTTATGGTATTTTACGTTTTGATTGACTAGGAGGACCAGACAGGCTTTGGGAGAATCAGACGGACTATAAGGTCGTGTAAAAAAACAAAAAGTGCAGAATAATCACCTACATTTATTTTTTTAGACAAAACCCAAAAATTTCATTCTAGTACGAAATAAACGGTATCAGTTAACTGACACAAACTTTCTCCCAACTTACTGTAGTCAAAATAATATTGTTTTCAATCATTTTATTTATTACTTTTTAAAACAAAACAAAAAAATAATATTCTACCTACGTCAATCGTATAAAAAAATTATTGTCCAAGGCGGGATTCGACCGCGCGACCTTTGAATTACTGGCCGTGATCGCTACCATGGTGCTACCCCGTGCGGCCTCTGCCGCGATGCTAGATTGACATAAACTTGTTTATTTTTAAACATTTCCCCATAATTATAAAACGCCGAAGTTTTGATAAAAGCGGGTGGTGTCATTTTGTTTGGCATCTTAAGCACTATAAATACTGAAAATTTGATCAAAATCGTTAGAGCCGTTTTTGAGAAATTTGCATTTTTGTCGTTTTTTTATGGGTTTTTAGGGGTAAATTACCCTCAAAAATTAAAAATTCCAAAAAATTAAAAAAACGCCTGGAGATATTAGGGTTTAGTACCTACATACCAAATTTCATGAAAATCGGACCAATAGTGTCCTCTCTGGTCGTGTATACATACTGACAGACTGACAGACAGACACCACTATAAAAACACTTTTTCGGGTTCAGGGAGCACCAAAACAAAAAATTCCACTAAAAATATTTTTGGGTTCAGGGAGCACCAACACAGATAATTGCACTAAACAATTTTTTGGGGTTCTGGGAGTACCAAAACAGATAATTCAACTGAAAATTCAAATTCGAACATTTTTACGAAAACAATACTTTCTCCATATACTACGTATAGGGTGGAGAAAGTAAAATAACAACAAAAATTTTACTTCCTGTCAAAAAATGTGCTTTTGGTTGTTGGATTATTTTGTCTATCGAAGTTGGGATGCATGTGTTTATATGGATAGTATCATTATGTCGGGGTGTATGTGTTGTGTTCGCACTCTAGCGGCCGCATTTTAAGTCCGATTTGGTCCAAATTCGGTACACACGTTGGTTATCTACGTTGCTCGGACGGCTACGTTAGCCAAAATAATCCAACAACCGGAAGTTCGTTTTTTGACCGGAAGTAAAAAAAATTTGTGATTTTTCGTACGACAATGATTTTTTTTTTAGAGTTTTAGCCTATCTAAAAACTAAACGGAACTGGCACATACTTTCTCACAAACACATTTAAATTATTAATCAGATTCACTGTGTCTTCATAATTGTAGGAGGGGTAGGATAGGTGATATACAAAATTCATGCTATTAATTAATTAATACATGTTATTACAATTTCCTTGTAATATTCGCAAAGAAAATGATCTATTAATTGACTAACAAGATGATATATTATAAAATGGTTTGCAGTATCGTTTTTAGCATAAGCATTACAATGTTAAATGATTTGTAATTTAAGTTTTGCAATCGCTAATTATAAATGTAGACAGAGGTTGGTGATGACAGTTTTTTCGTTGAGCTTGAAATATAAAGAACGGTTGAAGATATCGTTAAACAGGTTTTACCAATGCTTTCCTCGTTAAATTTCACATCGAAATAATGTGTCACATGGGTAATGTAGCTATTTAAAAAAAAAAGTTGAACCCAATATGGCGGATCCAAGATGGCGTACAAAAATTCAGATACATCCCAGAATAGTTTCTTTTGTACAGTAATCAATTACATTTAATCTGGTTACCCTATGTAACCTGAATTAAGAAGTTTTCAAACTTTCCGGACACCCGGTATAATAATAATAACAATGCTATATTTATCTCCCAACCCTATACAAACAGTTACACAAGCAATTAATGGCACTGGTCATTTTGACCGTCGGCCAGGTAGGTAGCATCTAAAATTACAGTAATCTATACTCATATTATAAAGAGGAAAAGTTTGTTTGTTTTTTGTTTGTGTGTTTGTTGCTTTGTTTGTTTGTTTGTATGTAGGGGGTAATCTCTGGCACTACTAAACCGATTGAAAAAACAGTTTTACTAATAAAAAGCTACACTATCCCTGAGTAACATAGGCTATAATTCATTTCGATAAAACCCTTTTTTTATTCCAATATTTGTAAATTTAGTCGGAAAAAATTCTTAGGTTAGGCCCAGAATGATAAATCAACACATGTACTTACATTTATTACCATAGCAACCAATTGAATAAAATAACAGACAATATAGATGTTTGCTTCAATATTTCCATTAACAGCTGATTTTAAAATTTGAAGCTATTATTTTTGTATTTCTAGCTTTTAGGTTAGGGTTTTAAAGTGTAGACCTGAGCTTTGCGGGTTCTTTTAACTATTATTAACTGCTGTTACAAAATATAAGAAATAATTTGGTTTGAACATTTAACATTATTTACCATCTTAGTTTTGAGGTTATTATTAATACTACAACTTTTATTATAAATAAAACATAACGTATGTTTTTAGAAGGTTCCATTGGGGGTTGGCGTGCGAAGCACGCAGGGGTCTCCCCTAGTTTATAATAATTTTATACAATAATTATTAATTCTAGAGACCATACATGCCAATACACACGCACACACAAATAACGGAGAGGGCTAATATTAAATACCTAACATAACACAAATAAAACATTAATCAACAAACAAACATCTGCTATCACTAATCACTAAACAAAATTCACGCACAGATTGTGGCCCAAACAAGTAAATTCATAATACACCTAAACATGCATAAATAAATATCATATTCTTATCTATATCTCTCTCCAAGTAATCAATATCATTGCCATGATTATATTACATTCGTACAACTGAAGTGGCCTAAACAAGTAAGTACTTAATACCCCGAAACATATACATACATAATAGCCTATATACATACATAAATGGTGTACATATCTATACATCTACCTAAGTAATCGTTTCCATTGTCCTACCTGAATATTTTCCAAATGAACCACTTCAATAGTTGAACTCTTGCATCACCCGGTATTTATATCAGTGTGTAAATTAAGTATCGAAACAAATATGTATTTTTCAAACTAAAATAGGTACAAATATTTTGTTGTTCCAAATCGATTTCGTAAATTTTATTTTTACTCCTCCATCTTACAAAATTTTGTAAAAAATAAAATTTACGAAATCGATTTGGAAGCAATTTCGTATGTCAAGCACTTTGAAATAAACATTTTTTGTCTCTTGAAATTTTTTCTAAAAACTCTTCCTTTTCGAGATATTAGCAACTTTATGTCAATTTATTTCAACACGTTTAGGGCCGCCATTTTGTTTTGGGTGGTCCGATTTTTATTTTCTGTATGTCATTTTCCTAGTCTTAAATAGACCTTTAAAATGAGGTATCACATGACCATACTTCCCGTTTAAAAATTTAAGTTACCCCCTACCCGCCACCCCCTTAGGGGGTTGAAATTTTTTTTATATGTCAGAAAATCAGGAACGTTTGTTAAGAGTCAATGCCACAAACAAAATATTTGTACCTATTTTAGTTTGAGAAATACATATTTGTTTCGATACTTAATTTACACACTGATAACATTTCTAATGACACCTCGAAACCTGTTCTGGGGACCATGATCGGTGCTCATTTACTACTCCCGACCTTAGGTCCCACCATAAGGGTCACTGCGATAGCTCATGTTTCCTATGGGAAATCGCTTAAAAGTCAATCCCATTGTAAATGAATGCTTGTTGAGTTTGGCGAGTGAAAAAAGAATTTCAAGAAGAGAACAATAGCTGAAACTGCTCCAAGGGACCGAAGCTTACAACGCAGTGCGGTGTAGAGAAATTAACAAAAACCAAATCCACAGAACCAATATGAAAACGCACAATTTTAATTTTTATTTCCCCGCCTTTTGTCTCGGTAGACTCAAACAAACCCGCTAAAATAATTGCTAACTTTTGTACTTTCGATTTCGAAATATTACTGATTAAAAATTAAGTTCGCAATAATTGGAACAATGAGGCAGTTTTGTTTGAATTTTATAATTAGAACTTTGCAAGCCGCAGGTGTTTTTAGAGATGGGCTCGACGTCACACTGGCTGTCTATTTATAACGCGAGGGTGTGCGTTTTTAAAATACGATGAAACCCTTGCGTGCTCCGCACGCCAACCATGCTCGCTTCGCTCTCCCTCGTGTATGAAATATATTAGTAGAATTTGTTTGTATCTCGGCCTCCAGCCCCGACTCAAGCTTTTCTTCGTTCCGCTCGCAGCCGAAAACTCGACCTTGTGTCCTTGGATTTTTTTACCGCTTTGCTTCGCTCGCAGTGCTATACGTCCCGGCCGTCGGTCTCGAAACAGAAACTGACCAACGATCAAATCCTCCTAGAGATGGGCTTGACGTTTCTCTGGCTGTCTGTTTATAACCGGAGTGTGTACGTTTTTAGAATGCGATGAAAACCCTTGCGTGCTTCGCACGCCAACCATGCTCGCTTCGCTCTCACGACTGTGGGCGAACTAGTCCGTAGCGTGTACAGAATAATACAGGTTAATACAGGTTAGGATCGTCACAATTTAGACTTTGCGAACTATTGCTTTTGTAAAGGTGGGATTACATTTAAGAGAAATCGTGCGAATTTTATGACCTAATGTAAATAATTCGCTAACGTGAGTTGAGCAAAATTTTCAAAATTAAGTTTATAGGCCTATGTTTTAGGGTTTCAACCAACAATTTGGGAAATAAGTCTATTCACGACGGTGCTGAATAGCTGCAAAATGGTTCGCACGCCATTCCGCATATTGGGAGTATCTTCAATACTCAAAGCATTGCGTGCTTCGCACGCCAACCCCCGTATTGGGAGTATCTTCAATACACAATGCATTGCGTGCTTCGCACGACAACCCTCGTATTCCGTACTTTCAATACACAATGCATTGCGTGCGTCGCACGCCAATCCCACGGTGGAATCCACCACTTGGCTTTGAACCGGGTAGGCCTACTTCTATGGTATTTTACGTTTTGATCGATTTTGGGGGAACCAAGCCAGCTATAAGGTCGCGTAAAGAACAAAATGCGCATAATAACATCCTACATTTATATTTTTGTAGAAAAAGCTAAAAAACAAATTCATTCTCGTAAGGAAAATCTCAAAAAATAGTTACTTTCGGTCAAAAAACGTGCTTCCGATTGTTGGATTTTTTGGCTAACGAACTCGTCCGAGCGACGTAGACATTCAACATGTGTACCAAATCGGACTTAAAATGCGGCCGCTACAGTGCTAACACATATATACAAATGATTTTTAATGACACCCCAAAACGTGTTCTGTGGAACATGATCGGTGCTCATTTGCTACTCCCGACCTTGGGTCTTACCATAAGGGCCACTGCAATAGCTAATTTTTTCTATGGAAATTCGCTAATAAATAGGAGGGCGAGCAGTGTGTTGACTAGTATGTTCGAGTCATCAGTTACCTGGTTTGCGGGGAGGACGAAGAATCTGACTGTAATTTAGAAGAAAAGACCTTAGTCCGGCCTCCAATGGTTACATTTTCACACGGGTGCGACAGCGGACGGCTTTAAAATTTAGCTACGGACTGGTTAGTGAAAAGACCAAAGACCAACACTCTGAACATAATTTAAGGGGACGATACCCTGTCCGCCATATTGAATTTGATTCCCATAAGAGCAGTGCTGCAGAATAAGTCGTTTTTTCCGTTAATTCGTATAGTAAATTTAAAAAATTTGGTTTCATTTTGAAGTTCTGTCATATGGGGATGTTGATTGCTGGATACATTTTCAAAACCCGTTTTATTCTTTTCATAAACGTATGATATAAATAGTAGAAAATAGTAAACTTTATTAATTTTTACTCAGTTGCAAAAAGAGATGTTTTAAAAAAACCTTAGCAATCAACACCCACAATCTATTTTGCTTTAAGAATAGAAAAATACAACTTTCGTTTATTGACGAAAATAACACAAACATAATATGCTTAAAAGTGAAGGTATGGTTAGGTTATTTTAAAATTGAAATTGACAGCCAACTCCGCCGTTTTGAATTTAGGGAGCCGAACATTAATGCTATAGGCTTAATCTATTTATATAATGCTAATTTCAAAGATGCCACTTAACAGATTTGTTAGATTCTTTTATTAAGACATGAATAACGCTTTTTTTTAAATTACTCTTATTACTTTATAATCTATGTTGTATTGTTGTATTCTATATTTCATATAATAACTAGTATCATATCGATATGTTTGTAAACAAGAAACATACTATGATTAGAAACTGTTAGTAGATACTTCAGGGTATTTTCTTAAGGGTTGCAATTCTATTTCACAAAACAACGTAGTTGGTAACAGTAGTGAAGAGAAATAATATTATTTTTATTTTTAAAAGTTTTTATTAAATTACTTAATAAGATTTTTATTAGACTACTTATAGTTTAGTCTTAAATTAAACAACTTTCAGGGCGCTCTAATTTAAACAGGCGCAAAGGTCATCCAGCTGTCAATGAATGACTGCCCGAATCTTTCTGAATGTTCTAGACGCTTCCAGAAAGTTTTAGAATATTCCAGAATGTCCTAGAAAGTTTTTGAATATTCGAGAATGTTGTAGAATGTTCCAGATCATTATAGAATCTCCCCGAAGGCTCAAGAATGTTCGAGAATGTAGTAGAATGTCGTAGGTTGTTCCAGGATATTATAGAATCTTCCAGAAAGTTTGAGAATGTTAAAGATTATTATAGAATCTTCCACAAGGTTCGAGAGTGTTCTAGAAGGTTCTAGAATGTTGGAGAATGTTCTAGAATGTTCCAGAGTATTATAGAATCTTCCAAAAGGTTCGACAATGTTCTAGAATAGTGAAGAAAGTTCTAAAACGTTCTAGAATGTTCAAGAAAGTTTTACAAAGTTCCAGATATTAAAGAATCTTCCAGAAGGTTCGAGAATGTTTTAGAATGCTGTAGAATGTTCCAGATTATTAAAGAATCTTTCAGAATGTTCGAGAAAGTTTTAGAATGTTGGAGAATGTTGTAGAAAGTTCCAGATTATTACAGAATCTTCCAGAAGGTTCGAGAATGTTATAGAATGTTGTAGAAAGTTCCAGATCATTATAGAATCTTCCAGAAGGCTCAAGAATGTTCGAGAATGTTGGAGAATGTTGTAGAAAGTTCCAGGTTATTAAAGAATCTTTCAGAAGGTTCGAAAAAGTTTTAGAATGTTGGAGAATGTTGTAGAAAGTTTCAGATTATTAAAGAATCTTCCAGAAGGTTCGAGAATGTTTTAGAATGTTGTA
>JAGFPH010020785.1:0-13901 GCA_018207615.1 Philaenus spumarius | reverse complement strand
TGTAACGTCTTATCGACAGTTACAACTTCTATCATTTATCCTTACCGACACTTCCCAAATAGTTTCCCTTTTCTCCACCAGACGTCGACTCCGTACGGTCCCTGCTATTATAAGGCACGGACTTTATCTGACAGTCGACAGCTGATCCATATCTCATTAGTTAAAATTTCGCTTTGTCATGAGAGCTTCTAGAAAAGTCGGCCATTAGCCTGTTACGAACAAAACCTTTAAGACGCTGCTAAGTCATAGTTATGTCGTTATACTTTAAATAATTTAGTCGCGCTTAACGACGGTGTGTCGCTAAATAACATGACTTTCTTCTAAACCTTTGCTTTCCGGATACCAGGTAGGAATATTTTAGCTTTACCTTGATAATTATAAAATATTTACTTGTAAAACTTAATAAGGTCATTTCCACTTTTGGTTTATGAATAACTTTCCTAACTCATTTTGTTCAATTTAATAGAGAAACCTATGTATTTCATTTTTACTACAGCCTAAATTTTAAATGCAAATTCCACAGCCTACAATAACTTTAAAGCTGATACCAGTTTGGTTATTACTAAAGCCTAAACATATTTCAACAAAACTGGCCTAAACTGCTCTGTATTAATTAACCATAACTGTGTAGTTTTCTGCAGTGTAACCAATATTGAAAACTTTTAATAAGCTATAAGCATAATATTACTGATATAGATATTATGTAACTAAACGTTAACATTTTTTTATGTTACCATGTGGCTTAGCTAACATGTAGAGACAGTCTTATGCAACATTACACATGTTGTATTAACCATTACAATCTAAGTAGCAATTTGTCACCTTGTGCTACAAATTTCAATAAAACAGCCAACTCAAAGAACTATCATTTTTATGCTTATTTAAATTAGCTGCAAGTTTTCTAAAAAGGAATTGTTATTTATGTTATGCAGTTACACTGGTTCAACTCCAGGAGATATTAAATAATACAATGGCATAACCTACACTACAGCTACGCCTTGAAAGGGCCTACTTTCCAGCAGAACTTTAAAAAAATAATAAAAATATTTCTACAGTGCTTTAAGTAAAGACAGAATTTAATTTAAAATATGAACGATCTGCAGTTGTTCTTTTTCTTTTGTGTTAAATGTTAAATAGGCTGTATTTTTGAAAAGTAATTTTGTACATGTGTACTATTTAGGATATGTTAGTATTTAATACTTGGGAGGAGCAAGCTAGCACATTTCGGACCTTAGCCCTAAGGGCTGCATATTAGAAATTTCACACCTTTTTTTATATATAGAGAGACGTCTCATAATTAATTTTGTTTATTTATTCAATTATTTATAATTACCTTTTAGAGTTGGCCAACGACATATATATATTTATTCTTAAAACAAATCCATGGTATTTCATGTTAAAACTTTGTAACTTGTTAATCTTTTCTGTATAAATTCTGTAATTATTATTAAAAGGGAGGGTTTTTGATTTTTATTTTTTTTGGGGAGGGCTTTTAAATTCAACTTAATAAAATATGTATGTTTTCTTTTAAATCTCAAACTTTTCTTGTATTAAGGGCATGTCAATGATTTCAATTTTTTGTATTAAGGGCATATAAACTTTTTTATTTTGGTTAATAAAGCCAAAAATTATATCTATTTCTATGGTTTATTGAGCTAACCTCTAGGTATCCTGTGCATTGTAAGAGATAAGCTGAAATATTCCTACTTTTGGTGATATTTAAATTCTAAGGTAAGTTTTGAACAGTACCAATCTATGTGGCCCAGTATTGCTTCCGTCCCTTTAATTATTCTTTTGTAAGATTGGTACAACAATAATGGTCAAGGAAGTAGGAATCACAATAATGAATAAAATAAAAATAATCATAATGAAGAAACCTTATCTCGTAATAAACCTATTTCGTATATATTATATGTTGCTAAATTATGTTTGAGTTTCAGAAGAAAAATTTGTAGCCTACACCTACATTTTCTTTAAATTGTTAAAATTACTACCTAAATATTACTGAAACAAAATCAAACTATATTAAATAGATAGAATTGTATTTCCTTTTCTTACAAAGTTCTACAAAATAACATAAACATATTTATGACAATATTATTTTCTATGAAAATTTAAAATTCTTTAGGTATATGCATTGTATTGTTCGCTATGTTTATACCGGGTGTATTAAAAGTCCCCTCCCCCTTATTTTGTTTGCTTACTAATGGAAATAGACAGATTTGCTTTGAGGATTGTTAACATGATCAAAAGTGGAGTATTTTGGTGTATCGTAAATTTAGAACCCTCCCCCAAAAATTTTCAGGGGTAAGTCGAAAATTTTAAATGAGAACCCCTATTGAGTGATACCTATTTTAAAGGTCTTGATAAAATAAGAAGATTGGCGCAAACCGGAGGTCTGTATGTTGATTCTATCCAACATAATGGCCAATCAAAGTTATAATTTTCCCCAAAAAACTCCTATTTAACGTTTTATCAATAACTATGTTACAATCAGTAGTACCTTTAGCACTCACCTCATTTTCTCTCAGATTAAGTACTCGAAATGAGAGCCATTGACTTCTTGACAAAAATACAGCCCTGTCTCAAGGACATGTGTTTTCCGCAACATTTCCTAACATTTCTGGTGTGATAAGATGACAGGCGTGTCCCATCCTTCGGTGTAAGTTATCTAGGTTTTATAACAATTACTATGTTTTATAACTTAGATTCTTAGATTAAGTGGCCTACTGGATGAAACCCTTGTAAAAATTAACAGATGTATCACCTTTAAAATTTTGATGTTGATAAATGGGGATAAATTATCCATTATATTTTATATTATGTGCACATTCGTTTGGAATATTTCATAATATAATACCAGCAAATATTGCATATTTTTGTCTAATATCGAGCTTGTTGGAAGTTATACAGGGTGGAACAAAGTTAGTGTTAAAAACTTCGGGCAATGATTCTATGGGTCAAAATAAATAGAAAATCAAGAATAATATTTGTTCGGAAAACGCTTTATTGTCCAAATATCCGCCATTTTGTTTCTTTTACTAAATAATTAATATCTACAGAACGGTTTAACCAATTGAGTTCAAACTTGGCATGAAGTTTAAAATAACAATGAACTATCTTAAGAAAAATAAGCGATTATAGCCAATTATGCAATTAAAAATGGCGGCTATTTGAATATTTCAAACCTAAATTACTCAAAACCCGTACATTTTAACAAAATATGTCAAGACACTTTTTTTTGTAGCCCTTTTGATTCCCTATCGGTTGGTATAACTGTTGAAATAATCGAATGAAGGATAAAGCTAAGTTATTTGTAATAATTGGTTTATTCAACCCGGCATCCTATACCAACACAAGTATATACTACAATATTGTGTGTACATTTGCTGTCATTATCTTGAACTTAACTATTATTCTTCATCCGATTGTTTTGAAAGTTAAATCATCCGATAGGGGATTAAAAAGACTACAAAAAAGGTAAATTTGTTGGTACATTTTTTGGTAAAATGTACGGTTTTTGAGTAATTTAGGTGTGATATTTTCAAACAGCAGCCATTTTAAAGCGCATGATTGGATATAACCTCGTATTTTTCTTAAGATAGGTCATTGTTAGGTTAAACTTTATGCCAAGTTTGAACTAAATCGGTTAAACCGTTCTCTAGATATAATTTATTTAGTAAAAGAAACAAAATGGCGGATATTTGGAAAATGAAGCGTTTTTCGAAAAAATATTATTCTTGATTTTCTATTTATTTTGACCCATAGAACCATTTCCCGAAGTTTTTAACACTAACTTTGTTCCACCCTGTATAATATAGAACTCCATATTATTTTTGACAGGGTTTAGAATGGGAGAAAGTTATCAATTCAATCCCTATGTTTTTAAAACGCGCAGGTCTGCTCACAACTTTGTAATGCGTAAATCGACTTAGATTATCTTTTTTGTGAATAGAGTACCTATGAGCTTGTATAAAGCGATATACATTATATGTTGAAATTAGATAGGGTGGAAGTACCGAAAATGTTTTAAGTGTATTTATTTTGTGATTGAATTTAATGCTTTTAGATTTGTATTCTTGAAAAGTTCCCAGAGTCAAAACCATTCAGGACTTATTGCTAGTTAAAAGCTAACAGTAACAACAATATAATTAGCTTTTAAGGCGCTACTACCCTCAAACGAATGAATTTAGGGGAAAAACTCATTCAAGAATAAAAACGTGAAGAAATTATTTGTTAGATATTGACACGAGTTTTCTTCTTCTGTTTTTGCAATGAAGACCTTTTAATGTCGGTTAAAAATTAATTTCATTAAGTTCAGTAGGTGACCTACCTTCGCCCGGGCAAGATGTATATAATTAGTGACATTTGTTTGTGCGTTTTTTGTGTTTTGTGTTTTCGTGTTTCGTTGAATGTGTTTTACGACGATCTCACTAGTGAGAGAAATAGTTTTATCTAACTGTATATTTTTGTGGTGTACGAATTAGTGTGACCAGAAGATGGGGTAACCCGAAACTGCAGTCGTCACATCAAACAACATAAAAAGGATTGAAAATAGACGTATACAGGTAAATTTATACCTATTTAACTTATTTTATTACAAATTAATGTTTGATTGTAAAACTGTCTTTAATTGTTTGTCGATGAGTTTGGTTTCTTGTAATTTGACAAAGGCTTCGAAGATCATTTTTTTTAAACAACAATATTTTAAGTCAAGAAGGCTAAAATTTTATTTAGACCTTATCCTAATATTATTTTTAATAAATTACCTGCTTACACGCTTCCTCAGCAAGGGTTAAATTAATTAAATTACAAGTGAAAAAACATGGACCAAGACCGGGATTTGAACCCAGGACCTTTGCCTTTCCGTGGCAACACTCTACCAACTGAGCTATCCTGATCCTCCAGATATCGGTCAAAGTTGTCTCACTTGTACGGTTTTACTGCATTTATGAATTAATAGACTGAATACTTCGCATTGCGACATTGAAAACAATCTCAATTCTTATTTTGCAGCTTACAGTGGTGTTATTATTGATTAAATTGCAAGTGGAAAAACGTAGACCAAGACCGGGAGTTGAACCCGGGACCTACACGTTTCCGTCGTGATGGTCTGCCAACTGAGCTACCCTGATCGCTCCAGACATTGGTCGATGTTATCTCTGATCCTGGAGGGTCATGATAGCTCGGTTGGTAGAGTGTTGTCACGGAAAGGCAAAGGTCCTGGGTTGAAATCCCGGTCTTGGTCTATGTTTGTTTATTTGTAATTTAATTAATTTAACCCTTGCTGAGGAAGCGTGTAAGCAGGTAATTTATTACAAATTAAAAATAATAATAAATAACACCACTGTTGGCTGCAAAAAGAATTGAGATTGTTTTCAATGTCGCAATGCGAGGTATTCAGTCTATTAATTCATAAATGCAGTAAAACCGTACATGTGAGATAACATCAACCAATATCTGGAGGATCAGGGTAGCTCAGTTGGTAGAGTTTTGCCACGCAAAGGCAAAGGTTCTGGGTTCAAATCCCAGTCTTGAGGTCTATGTTTTTTCACTTTAAATTTAATTATCCTAATAGTTTTTTGTTTTTTTTTTTGTTTGCTTAACTGTTCGTATATGTATTTTAAAGACATTAAATGACTGGTTTAAAAGGGCTTTCTTAGTTTTTAGCGTAGAGCATTTTTAAAGTTTCTAATATTTCTTCTAAAGTAGTTAAATTTTGATTTGAACAAGTTTTATTTTATCCATTAAAGATGCTAGTATACGACTATGGTTGGTGGCATATTTATTAACTTGATTGGTATAAATTTAAACATGCTGAAAAGGAATCGTTTTTAAAAAGTCACCGAAGATTGCTTCTGCATTTGAGAGCCGCAGAGGCAAGTACTTTGAGAAACGCACTTCAAGGATAGTAGAGCATGTTCATGTCACAAACATTACACGGTTATTATCAAAACACTATCAGACAATCGGATTACATTCAATCAACGTTTTGTTTGGATGATTGTGTATTAAGAAACATAGCATGTTCCACGCAATAAACAACGGCAACGAAAACACAACCTTAGGGCGAAACAACTGTACAAACAACAGATCTTTGCTAGCACCGATGCAGATGTACGATGCGTTCGCAACCTAACATAACCTAAATGCACCTTCCAAACACGCTATTTAATAATCCTCTTCCAGCTGTACAAAATAATATATAACTAAATTACTGGGCGGGCGGGTTCAAGTGCAACCGAAAGGTGTCTGTTACGTGAGGCTAATTGCTGCATTGTGAACAGGTGAACAATTAATAACTTCGGCTCCCGAAGATTACCGGTTTCATGTTTATACAAATTAAATGATACAGGAGCAATAACTTTACCAACAAATTGGCAAATTAGCACCAACCATATGTCGGCATAGAAGAGTAACGGAATTGTTATTGTGCATTTCATGTTTTTACGCATAACATCTGTACTTGTGTTGTTATTATTTGGTTTGAATAGTGATGTAATGATTACAAAAGATGCAGGAAGCAAGGAATTAAAATATTTGTGGTCAACATGAAACCTTAACGTTACTTATTTTTAATTCGAACTAAAATTGAGAGAACCATTTTTTCACTTCTTACAGAACCAGTTTATGAAATATATGTGTAAAATAATAGAATCACTTAGATACTTATTTATTACTGCCCAGATAAATATTTTTCCTAAAGTCCTACTTTATACCCATAGGAAAGGGGAATAAAACTTATTAAAAATCAACCCCGGTAGTCAGATTAGAACCTGCTACAGTACCAAACAAAATATTGAAAAGCCAGTACTGTTCTGACTGGGTTAATACTTAGTGTTTGCACTTAATGCAGTTTATTGAATACATATAACGAGTCAGGAAGATTTAGATTATTACAAATTGTGAGCATAAATCAATTGAGAAAGCGACGTACAAAAGAAATTATATACAAACTTAACTATTAATTCTTAAAATGTTAGCACATGTTTGTTCCTTTAGCCTACTATACTAATGGAAATATTCTGATGTAAAGGTCAAGAACTTTGTATCTAACTTCGTTCCAAAAAATTACGATTGTGAATTTGTTCAGACAATTAAACATAAATAAACATGTGCACATTTTTCCAAAACTTCTTCATTTTTATGTGGTTATGACTTCCATAAGAATTGAAGGATAATAAAAAAATACAGATATTATATTATCTATATAAATAAAAATGTAAAAACTAGTTTGTTCAAAATCGTAAATCTCCTAAAGTTCTTCACGGATTGCTTTGAATTTTTGACACATTGTTGCATTCGAATAAACGAGTATTTTTATATACTTTTTGACGTTAAAACAACGATAATATTTTATGGAAGTGAGAGCACCCATACTAAATAAAAATTAAATATGTTCAGTTTTGGTGCAGTAATCATCTGTTTGCTCTAATATTTCCATTAAAAGCTGATTTCAAGTACTTGGAATCAAGTATTTGTATTTACAACTTTCGGGTTAAGTTTTTGTAAATTTCGCCAACTGTTGGACGTAAAAAAACGCAAATATTTTACGCCAATGGGAGCGCCATACTAAATAACAATTGAATTCCCTTATTGTTGGTACAGTATCACCTGTTTGCTCTAAAATTTCCATTAATAGCTAAAGTTATATTAAAAATTTGAAACAATTATTTGTATTTCAAATTTTTATGTTAGGTTTTTGTTCAAGTATCACCTGAGCCTTGCTGGTTCTTTTAACCTTTATTATAACTTCTGCTATAAAATATGCAAAATGATTTGATTTTTACATTTAACATTATTTACAATCTTAGCTTTGAGATTATTACTAATCCTACACCTTTGTATGTAGCTAAGAAAACATACCTATGTGTATAAAACGTTCTAACGGGGTTGGTGTGTGGAGGACGCATGCTTCTCCCCTAGTTATAAATAATGTATTCGATCGAGGTGCTTCAAAATTTCACAAATTCCATAAGTTTAATGAACAAAGCAGCTATAATCGAAAAATGTATACATTTGGAGGACGATATTATATTACAAATTATGAATTATTAAATTTACAAATATTATGAGTTTTGTCAAATTAACTACAATATGAATACATTTCGGCAATCCGAAATACTAAAATCCTAAAGAGTACATTTCCTAGTACTTGATGCTAATTTTTCCTGCCTCATAATTTTGCTATCGTGTGTGATTAAAATTAAAATACCTAAATTTAAATAACAAATTATAACAAAATTTTTCCAGTATTTATGAAAATCTGCTGAAATAAAAACATAAAATTCAACAAATAATGTTGTTTTAATATTTAAACAATATACATATACGAAATTGGGCTGCAGTTATGCTACAATAATATAAAGTTCGTATTAGAAACCGCCATACAATTAGATTTTAGTAAAATATCTTTATTAAGGTATACGTATATGGGTACATTAAAATAGGGAGCAATGACGTCAAATGTTCATTCTGAGATGAAAATGGCAGCTGTGCAACGAGTAATTACGATTAATATTATACATGATTGAAAATAAACTGAAGTAACGTGATTTTCTGCCTTTTTAAGTAAGTTGTATATTTCATATTTGGTAACATTGATTCCTGTAATGTTGTCACGGTTTGAAGTGGTCATGTTGGTAGTATAAATTTGTTGGACTTTGTTGGTCTAAATACAACTGCACAGTTTTGCTATTTGTTTTGCCACGTGTTTTGTCAACCATTTAAGACCACCAGTTTCAAACGCACAAATGCATTGGAAAGAAACATTATTGCTCCAGGCGGGCAAACACGAAACTAAATGAGAGAAATGGAAAATAAGCTGATCGTTTTCAACACTAGATTGAAAAAACGATCACTTTAGTTGTTCTCAGCTGTTAACTTAGCTGTCAAAGTAGATATGAAAATGGTTTGAATTGTTAAAAGCTAAGTGTTAGGTGTATCACTGCGTGAATAAAAGTAAAGTTACCGGTAGTTATGTAAAATCTTATACTTTACTTATACTTTAATACTTTAATACTACTTTAAATATTGTACTTTAATTATTTTAGCTCGTGCATCACTGAAGATGGTGACATTATCGTTGAAACTCGTTTGAGTTAGTAAACGTTTTAGTCGTGAGATTTTGTGTTCGTGTTTTGTTCTATCAAGTTAAAAAACATAGTTTGTTTACTAATTATTTAACTTATGTATTGTTACTAACAATAATTGTTACTCACATTTTAACACATGTATATTGTACCTTTAGTGCAAGCAGACCAAAATGTTAGCTCCATGAATTTACTTATCAAATATTAAAGCCATATTCGTGTAGCCTTTACTCGTGCATTTATTTCGAGCAACAGAAAGATAAAAACAATTTCAGCCGGATCCCGCAATGTCTGGGGACAAATTGAAGCCCCCCGCGGGACTACCAGTCCCTGGTTGATCTTTACATTTTAATTTTTCAACTTTTTTAATCCCAAAGAAGTGATATTTTACATATCCAGCGAGAGACGCGAAAAGGCAGAAGGCCATTAACGATTGCACAAGATTGGTTTTATTTTGCGAATGCAACGGGAATTTAAACGGTTCCGTTGTTATTCCGATCTCAAACGTTAAATGACAATACCCACGGTGGCTGGGCTGATGTGCGTTTAAACGTTTTGCCAAGAAGTTTTAAATAGCGGAAAGAGGGTTTCGAAGGAGATGAAGGGCAATGATAATTGTAGTTGAAGTTGGTGTCAATAGTTTTACCAAATCAGCAAGAAGTGGATGTCTTAAACATTACTGAAATACAAATTAAATAGTTTTCTGCCAATTAATTAATGGTCAGTAAAGAAACTTTAAAGGCAACATAGAACCATTACATTTATTAACTTTCTGGAAATACGATTTTTGAAAAATTCACAAACTTTAAAGTTACGTGTCCATTTCTAGATTACTTTGAGACTAAGACAAATAATCTTGTACTGTTCATTTAAGGTTAGTGTAGGTAAAAATATATGATAAACACAATATTAATAGTGTATAAGTTATGTATTATTGTAATAACTGATTTGGTGGAGCGACGTGGTGGAACAGTATAGTACCTACTGCCACAGACTATAGAATTACTAATTAATAATTACTAATAACTAATTAGTAATTAATAATTAGTAATTATATAGTCTGTGCTACTGCGCAACTACTCATTAATGAGCCTAACTGTCATAAAATAAAGATGTTTAGGTAATAAGGGGGAAATTATAACTGTTATTAATTTAGTGATAGTTCAAACAGATTCATCTAACAGATATGCAACAAAGTCTACTTTGGGTTAGGTACCATTAATCTATACTTATTAAAAGCCAAATACCATTGACTCATCACAGTTTCTCCAAAACCACGAGGCCTACAAACATGAAATTTGGCACAAATACTCTTTATAGGCTCTAGACGCGCACTAAGAAAGGGTTTCCGAAAATACGAAATTTTAGAGGGGGTTTTGGGGGGGTCAAAGTTACTAAAAAGAAACATCGAACGGATTGGAATGAAATTTATTATGTAGCTTCCTCTAGGGCCCTAGGTGCTCGCTAAGAAAGAGTTTTTTTAAATCTAAATTTTAGGGGAGGTTTGGGGGGTCAAAGTTACTAAAAATCCTCATAAGAAATACATAGTGTAATATATTTATTGATATCATATATTTTTTGTTAATATACATTTAACTTTGATTTGTCTATCCGTGCAAAGCCGGGTCGGGCCAGCTAGTAACTCATATGTAAAAAGAGGTAGAATTAATGAAATAGCTCTAGTATGTCTTTACTTTGGGTGAGATCAGTACTATTTTGTGTAACAAAATATTACAGAAATTTATAAAATTACAGAATAACACTTAAATTTATAATAAACCAATATACAAACAAAAATAATGATTTTAACAAATAAAAAAACACAATTTTTTCGAACAGTATTGTTTGCAAGAATCAGTTAATTTACAATATAATAACAATTACAAAATCAATTCAGAAACAGGCAATTACATTTTATTATATCTAAAATATAATACACATACTTCCAAACATTCACACCAATTCAATAGAGATCTATTCACCTTAAGACAAGGAAGCTTCGTTGATTTAGCCTAAAGTAAGAAGTTGGAATTTTCGAAAACTGGACTCGGCCGTCGGGCTGTTATCAACTTTATTGTTTCCGAGAGAAAATTCCATAAGCGGCAAGCGGATATAGTAAACGATTTGTTAAACATTATGGTTCGGTGTAGTGGTATCGTGGGCATAGTATCTATTATTTTTATACTCTTTTAACTTATGTCGGACAAACATAGAAAATATTTTGCCAGGTAAGAGAGAGAGAGAGAGAGAGAGAGAGAGATAGCAAGCGGTCAATTGTGGGGAGATTCGGTTGTCTGTATGGTCCATTGTGGGGAGAAAGTCCATTGTGGGGATATCCCCACAATGACCTATACCTTTTTTTTTATCGTAATACGTTATTTAGGCTGTAATAAACATTTCCAGCTGAAAATTTCGTTAAAAAAAATATCCCCACTTTAGACCTTAGGGCGAGAGGCTTAGTTCGGGAGAGAGGCCACCAGGGCTGCGCTGATTGTAGTTCTCTCTCGCCCAAAAGAGAGAATTTCCCGTGGTCAATTGTGAGGAGATGTTCTTTGATTGGTTAGTTCAAATTTAAGAGAGACAAACTAGCTGTATCGTCCCTTGTGGGCCTGTAAATATGACAACATCGCACAGTGTTGCCATTCTCTTAAACCTAGAATGATCACTGTTGTGAACTCTAGCCGTACCTCCTCATTGTACTTGATTGTCTCTCCTCACTTTACGCGATGGTACATTGTGGGCCTAACACACTTGTACAGCGTAGTATCCGAGCAAATGCTTATTGTACATGTACTGTTAACTTTTCTATGTTCTTTAATTTTATTGAATAATAATTATCACTTATGCTAAATAAATTAAACTAAACATAATTGTTACATTATTTTTTTAATGTACATTTGTAACTAACACTGTGCATGTACTGCGAGTAAACGCTGTTGCTATGTCGTATGTACACAGTTACAAATTCTGTTATATAAAAGAAAGTTTTCCCCGCCATTCTCTTGTTGCCTCCACGCGATGTCAGAAAGGAAATCAATTAATACATCCTCAACCCCGACCTTTATCTGGTCTTTTATTTAGATGTCTTGCGCTTCTGTCCTAATTGTAAATATTTTAATAAATAATATTCAATTTTCCCTATATGTTTATACAAGAAGTTCCAAAGTATGGGACCTCTTCCGTAACTTTTATACAATGGAAAGTAGAAATATGGAAATTTGGGAATGTCTTTCGATGATTAGTAACTTCTTTTATAATCTTTCAACACCCTCCCCCTCTCCTCACAGAAGGGCTCTGTGGGGGGCAATTCAAAAATGTTTTATGTAAATATACGCCTTGTGACACATCAATTTTGTTGTCCTTAAATCACAAACATTTTAATACCAGGCAAAGTAAGGTACGACAACCCTATCAAAAATGGCGTCCGAAAAACTTTTTTCAAAAAATTCTGGACCAAACAAATTTTTAACCGTTTAAAATGGAAAAATTATTTTGTTGGATATGAATTTAAATTAATAGTTATTTAAGGTTTATAATAACAGGTCATTTACAGGTCATTTAGTAACATGTGTGTGAAGTATCGTCCATATTGGTCAATAACAGCAGGTATGTTCATCTCTCGGTAACCGCTATTGGCCCAATATAATAACTGCAAGTCTTTCTTTTATCGCCTGTAACTAAAAAAACGATTTGACATAGAAAGACATAGTTTGAAGTATTCTATAAAGAAAATACGGAATTTTTACTAGGAGTAATCATTTTACGACTTCATTTTCCTACCCTGAAAACAAAATAAATATTTTGATCTTCCCAATAAAATTGTATTCCAAATCGGGATCCCATATCATTACAGACGATAAATGTTTATACTTTAACATGAAAAATGTTCTAAAACAATAGTATGTGTATATATTATAACCATACAAATACTAAACATGAATTACAAACGTTTTAAACAAAATTTTTGATTTGATTTGATACCTATCGAAGTCGGTAGAAAATGTATGACTGATCACATGATATTCAAATCGGAAATTTGCATTACAAATTCAGGTATTTTAGGCCATAAGAATATCTCAAACGGGTTGTAAGTTACAGTCGATTTACTTCAAGCGTGTACATTTTTGAAAGGTAAAGGGGTTAAATGCTTAGGTTTCGCCTATTTTTGGCTGTTAATTTAATTAATATTTTAACACGCAAAATGTTCCAAAACAATAGTATGTGCATATTATAACCATACAAGTACTAAATTAAAAAATTGTCGAAAAACTGTAGATAAAACTTTTACATGTAGACCTACCTAGCGTTTCCTCTTGTTTCTAATATTGTGAATTTGTTGGTTTAATGTAGTCTACGAAAATTTTCCGATTTGATTGAATTTTTACACAGATGTTTAAATTAAAATTATTAATATATTTCCAAATTTTAAAAACGATTGCCACAAATTATAGATATTATGGCATGAACATCATATCTGTTATCTTAAAAAAATTGTTCGTTAAATCGAAGTCTGTAGAAAATGTACGACTGATTACATGATATTCAAATTAACCTAAATTGTCGATAATTTCATTATGAATTCAAATATGTTTAGTTTATAAAGATATCTCAAACAATTTTTCAGTCATAATCGATTAACCGTAGGAGTGTACTTTATTGATAGTTGGGGATAAAAAAACCCTTTTTCGCAGTTTAAGGGTCTGTATGATAAACACTAATAAAGCTAGATAATATAGCTTTTTACAGTCATAATAACTTATAGTATTATATTATATGTGGTAAAATACCACAACAAAAACTTTCTTCCAA
>JAGFPH010020783.1:0-13903 GCA_018207615.1 Philaenus spumarius | reverse complement strand
TATTGAAATCATAGCCCTGCTTATAATCGAGCTTTAGCTCGGTCTCCTGGTACTATAGACTATAGCTCAAGATGTTGGAGATAACTTTCACTTCAACTGTTTTCAATTGTGTGGCAGTTTCTGTAAAAACGTGTGTTTTATTTTGTGTAAACCATTTTTCGAATAAAGTTGTTCAATTTATCTTCGAACTCTGTGTTATTATCTTTTGCATTCATTATGATAACAATGAGACATACTCTAGAAATATAACACAAAGAAGTGAGGGAAATAGGAAATCACCAGAATAGATTTTTTCCACAAGCAGGGATATGTTTGATAGGGCAAAATACTGTTGAATACAGAAGTTATTAGGTAGGACTTTCGGAAAATGTACAAGAATATCAAAAAATGCACAGTTGTATATACATTTTTTAGTACACTTTAAATGTAATTTTATTATAGGCCCATAAGAGCAATGGAAATTATTTTGTTTGTTTACTTTTAAATTTTATGTTAATACTTCAAGACCAGTATACAGCATGTAGTAATACGGTGTATTATTGCTTTTGTTTTTAGATTAACTTTATACTTAGTTAATTTTGTCGTTAAGTTATTCCCTGTTAAAAAAGCAATTATAATCACTTTTGGGTTTTTACCATTAAACAAAACAATAAATAAATTTTTATTTATTTTCATAGAGACACGATTTTTCTAGACTATATTTTACGATAATCTTTTATCAGTGAACAAATTTTTACGATTATGTGTTTTATCCAAATTAAAAACATTAGGCCTACTCAAATTTTAATTCCCTTTTTTATTCTCGAAAATGGTTTTAATTCAATATAATGTTCCACGTTTTTTAAAACACTTCTATACATTTAGTCTCTCATTTAAAGCAAACATATTGGAAACAAGTGAAATTATGTATTTTTTATGTCAACATTTGCTGTGAAGAAAAATAAACAATATTTTAGCAACAGCCGTCTAGAATCAGAATAGTGAGCTCACAATGCAGTGGAATCGGATGAGTTGTGTTCCTCTGCAGTCGTCACAGATCAAATCAGCTGTCACATGTTGGCAACTTGCCCAAATATGAAATGTATAGCGTCAGAGTCTGAGTATCTTCAAGTACTACACTGGCAACACAGCTTGGCTGGAGTCTTAATACTATCTAATAAAGTGAATAGGCAATAAATCCACTTTTATCGTTATTTATCGTTTTTGTACTAGCGTAACAAAAACATAATTTATATTCGTTCAGTCTCAGAGGTATCTGATGATCCTAAAATGGACATTCTCTACATGATATATACAGCGTGTCCAGCGAAGAGGTTCCTATTTTTTAATTCATATACAGAACATATCGAACACTTTCCACACTGGAAACTCTACAGTTATATTACATAAACATGTAAAATAATTACCCTCGAGATTCATTTGCTTATGATCAATCAAATCAAAATAATAATATCAAAATCTAAAAAAAAACCACTTCAATCAGAAAAGTTGCATCTGCTACTGGGATACCAAAGTTCAAATGTATACCAAGAGAAACAAAACAAATAATTATAAAACACATTTAGTTCACGGACTGCTGGAAGATGACCCTAACAGAGGGTGGAATTTTGTTCGAAAATAATTGAAAAGACTGACGAAGATGCCAAGTGGTATGAAGGAATCGTATTTTCTGATGAAGCTACAGTTTACCGAACAGGTACTGTAAATATACATAATTGCAATTATTATAACACACAAAATCCACATATCTTACACGAAGAAAACTTGAAATCAAAGGGTATAACAGTTTGGGTTGCCGCAGTTTGGGTATGACATATCCCATCAGACAATGACTGGAGACAGATATGCATCAATATTAACTAATCACATAGTTCCTCATCTTTCTCAGCCGGAGATGAAGGACGTTTTTTTCCAGCAGATGGAACTCCTCCACATTATGTTAATGTGGTCAAAGCAGTTTTAGATCATCATCTTCACAACCTTTGGATAGGTCGTGACAGCAACTTCATGAACTGGCTTCCAAGTTCGCCAGACTTGTCTGTTTGCGATTTTTTCCTATCGGGCTTTTTGAAAGAACATTTTTATTCTCACACTATAGCAACAGACGATGAATTAATGAGGCTGATTGAAGAGGAACTGCTGTTGATATCTCGGCAATGTTTCAAAAACGCGTATGACTCATTTTTGTTTCGTTGCTATCAGTGCATAGCTATTGATGGACGTCAGTTCAAATAAAGTTTTATGAAACAAATTATGTTCTTGAATTTTTTAATTTGAACTTTCTTTCATTTCAAATCAACAATTTATAATGGTTATGCAAATAAAATTACTTTAACGAAAACGTAAAATTATTTTGTAAATATAAATGATTTTATCCACAAGATTATTGTTAATTTTTGTTATTATTTTGTTATTCCGCAAATTTTATTTGATTGAACACAAGGAAATTAAACTCTAGGGTAACTATTTTACATATCTATGTAATATAACTGTAGAGTTTCCAGTTTGTAGGGTGTTCGATATATTGTCTGGCATTTAATTCAAAAATAGCAACCAAGCAACCTCTTTGTGGGACACGCTGTATACTGTTTAATTCAAAGAAAATACCCCCCGACTTCTGATAGTCAACTTTAACTTCAATTTTATTCTTTTTATGCTGAACAATATTACCTAATGTTTAGCTCAAGACTTTCAAATTTAAGTAAGTTTGTTTCAGTTATTTGAGTTAACTTTTTATACGCATCCAAATTTAACGGTTTTCTCGTCATGTAGGCCTACGTAGCAATAATTTAACTTTATCCGCTGCGAAGTGTGTACTTTATTTCGAGAATTATTTCCAAAGTTTCTTAACTAAAATTAAAGCTTAAGTTATTACTTCAACTTTATTTACTGTAAAGTTTTCAGAGTTGAGAATTGGAAAAGTTGTCGCGTACATTGTTAAGCGTTGTCACCGCCGCGCCGTGGCCTGAGAGTTCTCACTAAAAACTTCCTTCCTAAAAGAAAATAACTTACAAGAATTAAATTCCAAACATACGAACATTAGGTTACGGTCTAAAATATTTCAAAATTTATTCCTTGCATATTCACACCATAAGTAAAAGAACATAGGCCTAAGGCATGTTAGAAGAATTTTGTACTTTGAAAGAAGAAAATTTAAACCTTATTGGACCATTCATTTAACCGTAGGGCCTATATCTGTCGATTTTCTCTGAAACTGATGAAATTATCGAAATGAAATTTAACACAGTGCTAAAGCTTTCAAACCCGCCGATAATTATGCAGACGTGACTAAATATAGGGAAACAATTTTGTTCATATTCTGAAAGTAGTCCTTTTCACAAAAACGGAAAGCGCGCGGAAATAAAAAGTTGTAGTAATTACGAGAGAAATGAAATAGTTATTTGGGCACTAAACAAAAGTATCTAAACACTCCACTGTCGCAAAAAAGAAGAAAATATAACTACTGTACACAAAATATAAAAGGTACAACATTAGAAAATAAACGTGCACAATGTAGATTTATCTTAATAAACCATGAATGGTTAACATTCAGCCCGAAAACCATTAATTAAAGCTATATTTGATAACAACGTTGCCAAATTTAACAATTTAAATGTTACGAGGAATAGAAAACAGGAAATTCGTATCGTTACGAAAAGGAGATTTAAGTTTGATTTTGTGTACTATAAAATTCTATGTTGATTTCTAATAACAGAATTGCAACCCCCAAAAAAACTGAACCAAAACTAACTTACTGTTTTCAGTTAGTAAACATACTTAAGTTGATAGATAGCACTTCTAACTTTCTTAAAAATAATGTCTTAAGCTAATCCTAATTTGACAACGCTGATTTACGCTAAATGTTCGCTATGTTGATCATTGCATTTTGTTCTTATCATTTTTGATTTTACGCAATCAATGGTTATTGCTTTTATATTTTGTTTGATTGGTTTTTTTCTCTTTCTGGTGAATGTGTATAGTTTCTTTTGTGTAAACATAGAAAAAATGTTTTATTTTTTCCGTTTTTTTGCACATTAAAGTGTATTCTCTTTAAGAATATGAAAAATCCCTAAATTAAGTCACACTCTCCTACAAAAATTAATCAAAACTCAAACAGTATTTTAAAATGAATTTTGTGGAGCAAAAAACAATATTTCAAGATACATTCGTATAGTTTAAAAGAATTTAATTTCTACTAGAGGACACTTTGCATCTGCCTTTACAGACCAAGTTCTACTAAATTTGTAAAAAGCAAATTTAAGTTTTTCTAATGTTTCTAGATGAAAATGGCATTTTTAGATTTGAAAGGTTTTTTTAGTTAAATTTCACATTCGAGTGACTTATAATTTATAACTGATACTTTGATGCCACTCGGTCGATGTCGACATCCATGTAAAATAAACACACTGTAATGAGTGGAAGAGAACAGAGCAAGTAAGTCGCGGTGGAGGTTTAGCGCGATGCCTTCCAGGAGGTTTACATCGATGTTTTTGAAAATCAAATGAGTTTGTTTTACATGGATGTCTATTGCGCGGTCTACAAGGATGCTTCCCTGTAATTGGTGCGTTAAAGGCCAAATTGCCACCCCCTTCCACAGCAGCTCCCATAGAACACGTCTGGCGTCTGTCATTCCTTGCGCTTTGCGCTAGGGTACTCCAGTTGCTTCCTATTTTTTAGTAAAATCTCTCTTGCGTATAAAGTTTATTTTTTAATTTAAAGTGCTAAATATAAATTTTCAGTTCGAGAAAAAGATGATGGTATTCCCCTAAACGGCTTCTTTTCGAATTTATTGGAAAACCGTCTGTTGTGTGTATTACCTAATTATTAGGTGTGTATTTGGATAACCTAATTTAATTATATTATAACTATAGATAATAACTTTATTATTCATGATCTATGGTATTACCTATCAGCCACCACTTGGTGACAGCTGACATTTCTTCACTATCATCACTTGACTCACACAACATCGCAAAAGCACAATCTTCTTGTCATTCAAATTTAATCGAACTACTTCTCTTGACAGTGGTCCTAGCTCGACTGAGCTGCGCAGGTAACCTCCTTGCTATGTGCTGTCGACATCGAACGCGACTTAACTAGTAGCATCCACCTCCAGAGCGACCCACTTGTTCTGTTCGTACCCTAAGACAGTCTATTACCGTTGTTTGTAGTTACCATCTAATCTATGTCTCTTCGATATAAGTAAGGTCTACTTCGAATCAAGATTGAATATTAGAAAATGATATAATTTTAGCTCATTAAAAAACGTAGATGAGAGTTTTCCTTTTTGCCCCCTGTTTCTACCTTTATTACTTGGGCTACACAGTACTGCTCCTTGTTTAATTTCGCTAGTTTTTTTTCTTAAACCTTTCATGTTAGCGGATATTTTCTTATATTCAAATTATCAAGGACTCGAGTCCAGGCGACAGAGGAATTCAATCATCCGGCCTCCCAGTAGCGGGATTACAGGAATACGCCACGATTCCCAGCCTCTAGAAGTTAGTCTAAAGTGATAAATACACAACAATTATCTAATAATCCATACTAGTTCTCCAGTTCTCTAAGAGAGTGCGCTAGCGCTTAACATGCAAGGAGCGTATATTGTAGTGTTTATTAGCGAATTTCCCTTATGGTAAGACCCAAGGTTGGGAATAGCAAATGAGCATCGATCATGGTCCCCAGAACACGTTTTGAGGTGTTATTAAAAATCATATATATATATGTATACATAGTGTAAAACTGACTTTACGTGCCGTATAAAAAATATGTATAGCTACCAGATATACATAAGATACTTAACTCCCATAACATCATTGTTAAACGAGTAACAAGATTACTGGAGTAATAATGTTCAGAAAATTATTCTGAATAAATAATTTTAAAGGTTAAGACAGTCCGAATGTGGATATCATTTAGTTTTTTTTTTTTTTTTAATTTGTGTGTAACTAAATTTGTTCTTTGAATCAACTCAAAATCAATGTTTGCGATTAGTTTTCTTATTCAATAATGCAAATATCAAAAATGTAAAAAGCTCACCACATTCAAAGTTTAATAAAATTACCTTTCAAATAAAAGACATTTTAATAAATTTCGATAATGTATGACGAAAAAATCTGCTTTATTGTGGAAGCATGTTCGCGCTGAATTTGTGTTCCTACTCAATACAGTGCGGCCACACATGTCTTTTTCTGATTGGTCGAGCGGTCCGTCCGCCATGTTTATCCCAAAGGTTGTTTGTATACTTACATTGAGTGTTTGGATATTCATATTGTTTCTTTTGCGTTTTTAGGAATTTTTTGTTAAATTTTAGTTGGTTTAGTGAAGACGTAGGCCTATTCTGCGTTTGTGTTTGTGATATTTAGTTGAATACATTAATTTGCAGATTAATACTTCTGCCTACGAATCATTTTCTGTCACACAGTAAGTACATATCACATTATTTAAACTTATAATTACGAAATGGTAATTTCAATCTGTTTAACACAAAGGTATATCTATGAAATTCTCACCTGGTTTACTAATATTAATCATATTATTTAATATGATTTTAATCTCTAGCAGGCATTAGCTATATTGAAGTTATTAAATTTATATTATTACACGAATGTTACCTAATTTATTTATTTTTTATGTGACTTAAATCCTTAATTTAACATTAGGCTATATGTTACATACATAGTTGTTATATAGTGCATAAAAATACCCAATATGCCACAAATAAAATAGACATTTTAAACTTGTTTTGTTCTGAACCGAGTTTAAATTGCCACTCATTGAGAGACACATTAATTAATAGGTACCTCACTTTTCGATTAAAGATTAATTCAAATAAAAAGTTTTTTTCTATGCGCTCAACATTTAGTAGCAAATCAATGAATTATATGCTCGGATTTTTAGGTAACTTTTTTTAGTCTTTCATAATATTTATTGTTTGAATCACAGAGGAAGTCCATTAACCAGAAAATGTTAGTTATATGTGTGTGTAAGTTAGTGTCTTTTTTTATATATATTTATGTAAGTTGGGTGTATGTATATATGAGGTGGATAGATTCAGAGATATCCATATGTTAATTTTACTAGTTTTTAAAATGTTCTTGATGTAAAGTTATATGTTCTTCTTATATACAACCATTATTTACATATTTATTTATATTGGGGTTTTCTTCTGGTACATTTTTTTAGTATACTATAAAAAATATGGTAGTCCACTACATAGACAACCAACATGTGTACCAAATTTGGACCAAATCGGACTTAAAATGCGGCCGGCCCCAAGGTAAAATCCCCCACGTGGCTTTGGACCGGGTACTTTTATGTTATTTTACGTTTTGATCAATTTTGGGGGAACCAAGTGAGCTATAAGTCGCATAAAATAAGAAATTTGTAGAATAACATCCTACATTTATATTTGTAGACTAGCTGGCCCGATCCGGCTTTGCACGGATATACAAATCAAAGTTAAATGTATATTAATAAAACAAATATATCAATAAATATATTAGTGAACTAATTGCACTGGGTGTAGGATGAAATTAAAAAAATGATATTCGTAGGAATATTATATTATTTGTGTATAGAATTACAACTATTATAGGCCCATGTGTGTTTACAATTATTTAGAATTAGGCATGTTATGCTGTTTGTTTAACATATTTATTATATGCTAACAGTTGTTACATCATAATTAAATAGATAAAATATCTTAAATGGATTTTGTAATCGTAAATAGTAAATCAAAGTGTCAATTCTTAAAAAGAAAAAAAAATTACCAGACAAATAAAGTAAACACTCATTTATTTTGTGCTTTTAATTTGTATGCCTAGTCTAACTACGTTCTAATACATAGATAGTTAATAATTTATAATTAATAAGACAATATTTTATTTGTTAGATGTAAATGTTAATGACTAATTTGGAAAGAAATATTATTAGTATATCACATCAAGGCTTCTTTGAATACTATATTTAATGTTGTATTATTTTCTGACAGCAAAATGTATTGATTATTGGAAGATCCCACTCGCGATAAGGCAACGTATAATTGTCCATGGGAAAAGCACTCCTTCCTCAAGTCGGTACCCACCAGTGAGAATGTTTGTCCCTGGGACTTATTTATTGTAAGCGCAAATGACAAATTTACGGGAAACTGAAGGCGTTTAAAAGATATAGGCAAGTCCGTCGGTATCATTGGAATACGTGGAATGTGCGCTAGTTGTCCACTTGCTGGTCCAGTGAGAATGGTCGCTACAATTAAATTATCTCGCAAGTCTTTTATCGATAGTCTTGTGCCATTACACATGTTAGGTGGGCTTAAATTTCTTAACAGCATGATGGGGGTACCGATCTTTAACATTAGATCGTGAGGTGGCAGGCCAGAAGGATTTAAAGAATTCAAAAATTCTTGTGGGTAATTTACTGTGTCTTCAATATTCATGACTGTATCAATAGACTTATAATGTTTTATTTGGCCAGGAACTTTTTTCAAAATAAAATCATTTATTTCATTAACTGCATCGTTTCTGGGTGCTACTATTGCTCTTGAACAAAGCCAATGAAAATCTCGTTGTAGAACATTTTCTATATCAGGATATATTGCATCTATAAGACGTTCGAGATTATGGACTATTTGACCTAATCTATTGTCTAGTTTGATTTCAGCGCTACTACTACTTATGCTGTGAGGAAGAATGTTTCCTTCTCCAAGTTTGAGCAGTTGTTGTGGGAAGTCGTCACTGTTGTCGTTGTTTAAATGGGCTCTCATATTTGTGCGTAAATTAATTGTTTGAATTGAACTCCATAACGGAGATGATTTCAGACATGATTTAATAATATCTGCACGTGTTCCTTTTGCTATGACAGGAAGTGTTTGCCGAAAATCACCAGCAAGAAGAAAAGTAATTCCACCCATGATCGTACTTGAATTTCTGAGATCTTTTAGCGTTCGGTTTACTGATTCAACATGAGCTCTATGACTCATAGTACATTCATCCCAGATTATTAATGATGTATCTTGTAATAACTTTCCAAGCGGTCCATTTTTACGTATAGAACATACCGACTGTTGTTCCAAAGATACACTTAGTGGTAATTTAAAAGTGGAGTGGGCAGTTTTCCCATCATTTAATAGAATTGCGGCAATCCCAGAAGAAGCGACTGCAATTGCTATTTTTCCAGATTGTCTTACTTTTGCCAATATTAAATTTGCAAGAAACGTTTTCCCAGTACCTCCTGGGGTATCCAAAAAAAATAATTTACCTCTGCTATTTTCTACACTATCAATTATTACGTCAAAAGCTTGCTTTTGGTCTGTCACTAACTTCGGTAAATTTTCATTTACAAAAACTGACAATTCAATATTATTATAGGTTGGTATTGTGTTTAACGCATTATTGTGTGATCGATTTGGAGAAGGTAAACCGAAATTGCTTAACCTTTTGTCGTTCAGTTCTAAAAGTTTGTTTTCTATTAGTATCAAACCTTCATTGTACTTATCATAATTTAAAGACAAAGTAAAATCCTGATTTTGCTGTTGAATACTGTGTCCAATATCTTCACATAGATTGTCTTTGAAATGATCCCACAGTTTGAGTGGCTCAAAGGGGTGACAAAATAATAGTATCACTACAAACAATTCTCTCAGCTTTAATGGACATTGAAAAACAGAAGCTTCTGCCAATGTGTATTCCCAATGGTCATCGTTTTCTAATAATCCTCTATCCCGGCATGCTGCTTGATATGTTTCTTTGATAATACCGTCCACGGTTTTTAAGTACTCAAATGAGAGGGGACCACGTACGTGATGAAGCAATATTCTGAGATAAAAACATTCTGACTGAGAAGGATGAATACTGTACACTCTTCCTAAAGCAGTATCTTTTTTATTCCTGGATGTTCGTTGACATCTTGACCTCGGTTTCTTCGTGAAAAAGTATTGTTAGCCCATGTATAATATTGTGGAACTTCGTAGTAAAGCAATGTTTTTGCGAATTGATCAGAATTGCACAGGTCAAAAAACGCCGTGAGAGTTGTTTTTGGTGGATTTTCAACTAAATGTAGCACATTTTCCGGTGAAAAGTATACTCTTTGCCCATTTTCTAAGTGTACGGCTAAATGTACAACGGCAGGGTACCTATCGTGAATGGGAAATTCTAACAATCTCCATACAGCCTCCGAAGTACTGATGTACCGGCCGTTCAAATAATTTTCAACCTCATTATGAGTGTTTCTGATACTAAACGTTGCTTGATCCGATCCTTTATTTATATATTTACAAATATACTTGATGGCTTGTACGGAATGACAATATTCCACGTTAATATGGGCGTTAAATGATCGTAACAATGTTGGGGAATATGGAACGACCCATTTATTGTCTATGGTAATTGTTTTTCCTCGAATATTTAAGTTGGCGATTTGACCGCCATTATTAATGTCTCGACGACGATAAACAGGATAACCGTCCTCACCTGTCTGGGTATCACTTAGAAAACGCCGTGGATATTTCTTGGAACATATACCGTTTTTCATACACGGTAATGTTAGATTATTTTCTCCACATGGTCCATGTATCATATTTTTGGTAACAATGTCAAACAATACTGGATCTTCGTATTTGTTGGGTAGTTCAGCAACTATAACGTGATCAATTTCGTCAGGTTGTATTTTTCTTTCCAGCCAAAACAACATATGGCAATGCGGCAATCCGCGCTTTTGCCATTCAACGCTGAGCATATGACATTTCACTTTTCCAAAAATGTCATCTTTTGTAATCAATTTAATAAATTTTTTCATTTTTAAATGAAAAACCCTAGCTATAATGTCATGTCGGTCAAAAGATTGCTGGCCAGGAAATAGTTCCTGTTTGATTTCTGTCCACTCGGGGTTACATGTGAAAGTGATAAATAAGTCTGGTCTCCCATAATTGCGAACATAAGTCATAGCATCCTGTGTTCTTTCATGCATGTATCTTGGAGAACCGGTGAAAGAAGAAGGCAATATGACATGTTGTCCAATATTTGCAGAATTTACATTAGCATCTTGATTCAAAGCATCTCTTAAATGAATGTAATCTTCAGCTCTCAATTTTCGTTGGTTTTGACATATGTAATTTAATCTTTCCGATATCATTTTAGCCATCATGTCAACACAATACTGACTGAACAAATTTCTGTAGTAATGTAAAGCATTAAAACTGTTTGCTCTGATCATTAATCTGTATGCATAAAATTGCATACATGAAACCATTTTATTTCTTGCTGAATCTTGTTGAGGGATAGTTAGATAATAACCGTCTTCTCCTGTTACAAACATCAAAGGGTATTGTAATGGATCGTAAGCTCGATGCAATTCAGAAACTCTCTTTAGCTGGCCATCTGTACTATGCAGTACTATATCCCTGGGTCCTTTGTCTTCATCTACTAATAAAATGGCAACCTCATTAACTGTTGGCGCATTGTACCTTCCTTGGTGTTGGTTTTGTAATGTGCGATCAGCATGTATAATTAATTTTAAATTTTCCGATGAGTTATGTTGTAGATTGTATATGAAACTGCGAATGTATACATTATGCCTCTTTAATGTGGTCTGTAACTCATGTATCAAATTCATCTGTAAGGTAGGGGCATTGTTTGATCGCAATGATAGTTGATCTGCATCGGAGATGAATTAAACTTGCAAAAATTGCGGACTTTGGCCTGAAGGTGGTAAAAGGCTACCAATAAGATGGTAAATTTGGCCCTCAACCTTAAAAGTAAGCATAAAGTTTCTTTCCCGAATTTCTTTAGCGCCGAACGAAGTCATTTGGAATAGGCTATTGTATCTACGTATATTTTTCAAAAAATGTGTAGACAGTGGATGATTGCCTGTCAAGAGATTTTTTATTGGTTGTGGTGGCTCCTGCATATCAGGAAGAATTACTTTTCCAGCAGCACAACACACACCGTTTGCTTCGTCTTTCCATTTTTTCGCAGAACACTTAGAGCAAGTCTTATTCATTCCTCCAATTTGGACGGTGCTTTGCTGAGCATAATCAATGTTTGGATCGTAACTGAAAGCTGATCTATTACGCTAAAATTTAATTGCGTACTCTTGATGTAGACGCTTGTTGTCTTTGTGAAGCAAGCCGCTGCGAGCGTTCGGCGCTAGTTTCTCTACTGCGAGCTAGTGAAGTCCTTATATTTTGTTCAGCAAGTCGTTGCGTTCGTTCGGAGCTAGATTCTCTACCGCGAGCCACTTCAGTTCTTACATTTTGTTGAGCAAGCCGCTGGGAGCGTTCGGCGCTTGATTCTCTACTGCGAGCCAGTGAAGTCCTTATATTTTGTTGAGCAAGCCGTTGCGAGCGTTCAGCGCTAGATTCTCTATCGCGAGCCACTGCAGTTCTTACATTTTGTTGAGCATGTCGATGCGAGCGTTCGGCGCTAGATTCTCTACCGCGAGTCAGTGAAGTCCTTATATTTTGTTCAGCAAGCCGTTGTGAGCGTTCGGCGCTAGTTTCTCTATCGCGAGCCAGTGCAGTTCTTACATTTTGTTGAGCATACCGATGAGAGCGTTCGGCGCAAGATTCTCTTCCGCGAGCCAGTGCAGTCCTTGTGTTTTGTTCAGCAAGTCGTTGTAAGCGTTCTACGCTAGATTCTCTACTGCGAGCCTGTGCAGTTCTTACATTTTGTTGAATAAGTCGTTGCGAGTGTATAGCGCTAGATTCTTCAGCACGCGCTTCCAATGCGTGCTCTCTTAGAGTTGTAAGCCGATTTGCATGCTCAGAGGAAGATTCTCCAATTCGACGTATTCTGGCTGTCCTTGACTGAGATGTATGTTTAGAAAGTTGTGATTTTCTTTTAGGCATATTTTTGTTGCAATTATAAATATATGCGAACTAACAGAAAGAAATGGGAAAATAAGAAAAATTAAAATGTTTTAAATTAAAATCTGTATCGGTAAGTAGATATTATTCTATTTCTGGTTAAACTTAAGACAGTAGTTCTTGAATTCAAATTAAACATTAACAAAACAATTAACTAACACATTTACCATAATTAATACGGATAATTAACCTCACTTACATTGGAGCATTTAAAAATGTTTATATACATATTTTTTAAAGAAAAAACAAAAGTAAAATAGAACAACAACAATACAATTCACAAACACACAATATAATAACAACAACACCAACACAACAACTATTTAACACTAATTTAAGTATTTTTTACTATATCCTTGTCCTTGCACAGTTACTTTATTTCTAGACGAAACTTAACAATAACAATACGCCAACCTAGTCATATGTTTGTAGAGATGTTTACATTTTTTAAAGAAAATTAGTAATGTTGTTAGCCTAACACTTTACCATAGCAACCAATTAAATAAAATAACAGATGGTGATTTGCACGGTATCTTATCTTCTAAAGCGAGAGATAATTGTTTGTCTGCTAAATGGATCTGGAATCTCCGTCTAAGGATTTTTGATTTTTTGATTTTATATTAGGCTTTTGGCCACGAGAAATCGATTGGAAATGGTCACCAGTCTGGGAAAATTCGTTTTCTACGTCTTTTTATTAAATTAAAAAGTGAAATTTGTCCATTTTAAACAATACAAAGCACAGCTGATGCAAATGTTTTCAATGCCATTACAATAATCATCTGCTTTCTTTTAAACTGTATATTTTATTAGAGGTAAGCCTAATGTTGTATCTATTTATAGTTACCATGGCAACGAATACATAATAAACATACCCTTTATTTAGTTGTTTAATGTTATAGGCCTAACCTAAACGATGTTCACGGAAATTTGCAATAATAGTAGTTATTGACGTGAGCGAACTAGGCCCTAGGAATAAATCGATATTGAAATAATACTTTAATTTAGGCCTGACTTATTTCTGAGGCATAGCGTTGAGATTGTGGT
>JAGFPH010020781.1:0-13907 GCA_018207615.1 Philaenus spumarius | reverse complement strand
TATTATAAGTTTAAGAAACCAAAACGTAATATGTAAATATTTTTGTCGTGTTTAGTTATAAGAACACTTTCTTAGTTGAACAAATAGCTATTTGTGTAATTCTTGTTATTTTGCTCTCATAACTAAATAGCAAATAGTTTAGGTTAATTAATTTGATTTTTTTTATGTTTACCAAAGATTTTATTCTTTAGTAATTCATTTTAGTTGTAGAACGTTTATCTTGGTTAGTTATAGGAACATTTTGTTTGCTAATTAAACAGTTATTTTTTTGTAATTTTGCTCCGTTCGGAAGATTGTAAACTGTCCAATATTGTACTTTAATTAATTTGATTTGTTTTATGTTTACCAAAGATTTTATTCTTAAGTGATTCATTTTAGTTATAGAACGTTTAAAAAAATCTTGGTTAGTTATAGGAATATTTTGTTTGCTAATTAAAGAGTTTTTTTTTGTAATTTTGCTCCGTTTGGAAAATTGTAAACTGTCAAAGATTGTACAGTACTTCATTTCATTCTAATGGTCTGTGTTCAAAGATTTCCCTCGCTGCCATTGTAATTTAGTTGTTTTGGGGTTATTGTGCAATACAATTAAACGCTCGATTTTGTACTCATTAGCTTGTTTATTTATTTACAACCTGTTTTACTTATTTTATGATTACATATATCATTTAATTATCACACAAGTTCAAGTCGGTCACGGCGTTAACCAGTCGGTCACAAAAAGCACCAAGTCGGTCACGGGTATAAATAGCGTAATAATTACGAAGTTTTTGTATCAAAAATCATTCTCTATGTATCTTTCTCTTCAAATTTGCCGTTGTATGCGCTCTTTATAAAGACGTTAGAATTGATTCATTCTTAGTTGTTTTATTTTAATTCTTATATGTCTAAATTGGTTGAATTTATATTTTAAACGGGTAAATGGCATTTATTCTCATTTTAAATTCGCAAAAAATAATTATAATTGATTTTAATAAATATTCTGTGCCAAACTTAACTTGCCATTTACATTGGAAATAATTTTTTATTTTTTTTAGGTTATTTTAACCATCGGAAAGATCGTGACCGACTTGTTCATATCAGGTGCCATTTTTAACAAAATATATATATTTACAGATAAAAAATAAAAATTAAGCTTTGCTGCTTCATACTTAAGTTTATAGACATATGATTCATGGAATAAGGTAAAAATAAAACACTTTTAATTTTTTTTTTTTTGTATATAATGGAAATAGACTCATTCTGTGAGATTGACCCGTATGCCCATGCCTACTAGATAATCGGTGATATTCTACATAGATAAATTTAGGCCATTATCTTGCATAATGCAGAGGAGAAGAGAACGGCAGGCTGCGCTCATCAGGCTGCTGTTTTCCCCACTACCACTGCCTCTCTTGCAAATTTACCGTCGGCGTCTGTCGCAAATTTACGTGTATCGTGCTATGTTCTGAAGCTTTATCATACTTTATCAACCTTATTAAAAAATCGAAGATATTCGAAATGTAGTATTATAATTTCTACTTTCAGAATCCGTTTGGTAAATTTAAATCAGGCCACTCCACTCAGGTTAATTGAGCGCATTATGCAAGATAATGGTCTAAATTGTTTATACTGCAATTATGCAAAAACTATTAATGCGACACATTTCATTTTCTTTCTGTTTGAAGTACGCATAATAAACAATAATTTTCTGAAAGATCTGCCCTTAACATTGTAAATTAACAAAGATATGAACTTTTAAAAATGGTAGTTTTTAAGTGTTTTTCCGACTATTCTCATTGAAATGTGGTCCAATCAGGGTCTATGAAAAACTAATTTGTAGGTTTTTTGGAAGTATCGTGATTCATTCATAATTTTTTTAATATTAACAAAAAACAAAAATTTAGTCATTTATTGTAATTTTTATTTATACATAATGGGCTCCTTGCTGATAGTTTTTGTATTTTACATATCCTTGTGCTACGCTTAAAGTCACTGTGGATGTTGCTTGCTGTTAAATTCAATAACAAAATTAGCCTTCTTTTTGCTCTATTGGCATGACTAAATGCGCTAAGACAATCGGCTCAATGGTACATATTTTACAGACAAGACCTATAGCTGTAGCCCATGAACACTAAATCAAGTTTTCCTTATATCAAACGAAAATTTAGAATTTATACTAAAATCCATGTAAACATCAAAGTACAAGTATATCGATTTGTACTAGATATATCGATTACAAAATATGCTTGCTCATTGGTTGAAGAACTACAATTACAAATGATGATTACATAATATTTAAATATACATTTGGAACAAATTTGTAAATACAAAAATTAATGTTTAAAACATTTCCTTTCCGATGGTTATGTGTTATTGAGATTGGATGATTTTTAATGAATAAAATATTCAATACAATCAATAAACGATGATACAATATTACAATAGACGATACAATAATGCAGTCTGCCACTTGCTTGGCGGGCCGAGATGACACTAAAGTGTTCTTTGGTGCTTGTAGGGTTAAATCAAACACAAATCAGGCTTTAAAAAGATGTTTTGGGAGGGGTGGTCATGACCCTCCCCCCGTTTTCGCCCCTGAACATAATTTATAAAATTGTGTCCTGTAAAAAGTTAAAAAAAACAAATTCAAAACTGACTATGAACCAAATACAACTTAGTTAAGGTGTATTCAAAAATTTAGATTAGTCATAATTGAAAATGCAAGGAAGAAATAAATATATAGGTATGAAATCTTAATTTTACAACCTTTATACAAATTAGTTATAAGCTAAAGTAGAAAAGTCCTAAAAAAAACTTCTAAGCTTTGTTTTAGGAGTGGGCCTATTCCAAACTTGGGAAAGTTAACAAAAATATTTAACTGGTTAAAGTTAAAGTTAATGTGTGAAAAAATTAACTGATTTAAGTAAAGTTAAAACCAAATTAACTGATTAAAGTTAATAGATAAAATACGGCACGACATAAGGTTTCCAGTCAAAATAACACTCAAATATTTTATTTAAAACATAGGTAACATTACAAATCAGTCTGATATATAATAGTAAAATCACAATTAGAGTAACATTACATAACAATCATTCAAATTCAAAACATAATGAAAGCAAGAATTACTCAAAGTCACAAACATAGTCAAATTACTAATTAAAATACTTATTAAATTTTAGGAGCAATTTAATTTCAAAATTTTTGTCTGACAATTACTATAACAGGGCAAAACAACTAACCAACTTATAACAAATGAACAAAACTATCCAACTGTAATGGCATTCGTAGACCTCTATACCCAAGGGCTAATTGAATGACATTGATGGGCGTGACGACGGCATTGCTGCTGGTTTACGCTAGCGCTAGCTACAGTAGAGCGTCGATTATACAAAAGTCAGTTATTTCAAACGTCAATCATCCGAATGCGGAAATGTACTGTAATAGTATATTACGTTAAAAGCCCGGTAAATAGGGTTTTTCTGTGCGAGCATGATAGTTCCCGCGCGAGGCTCTGCCGAGTGCGGGATTTTCATACAAGCACGGAACTTTCCGAGCGAGTTAAGTACGATATTTTTCATTAGTCTGTACTACACCAAAAAAGTAAGTAAGACATGATGACAAATCATTCCGGGCATCCGACAAATTAACTGACTTTTCACAGAACTACTAGTTTTATTATTTATATTGGGTAATCCTACATCTTTGTTTACAGTTTCTAATGTTAGTAATGGATGTACATTTTATTTTTATAGTGTATAATGTAGTAAGCTTTGTTTCAAAGTACCTTCCTCCTGCCTTACCTCACCTCTTCAAACCCTCCATTTGTTTGATTTGTTTCTACTGATCAACATAACATTTTCATTATGTAGATATTATAACATAAATCCACAAAATAAACTTTCATACACTAACAAAAGTTTTTAATTTGTGTTTGACAGACCCCTTATTACGATGTCTTATGTCTCATATTACTCATACTAGTAACTACCCGTAACTAAGGGTCAAACAAGATAAATCCTTTTAATTATAGCACTCTGGTAAAGCTGAGTTTCACACCAATCTTGAATTTCAATAGTTTTCCCCATTTATAAGTGTGTTATGTTTTTAAATAGTGTGATCTTTGTTTCAGACCAAATTGTTTCCATACTATGAGTCAGCTGAGTCATCAAGCAGTTCCAACACCACTGGTTAGTTTAGTTTAGTATTGTTTTATTTGGGTTTGTGTCTATAGAGCCATCTGTCACAGTGACTAATTAGATTGTTACTGCTCTACTTCGAAGTTTTAAATAATGTCTTTTACCCTACAGCATAGGGGCATGCAAGTTTCCATGCTTTTATGATGGTCAGAAGATAGTTTTGTGGTAATCAAATATACCTCAACACCATGCTTAGCTTCTGCTGAAATTGATGGTGATGTTTTCACTTGTAGAAATTTTGAAGCCAATCACTATTTTACTTAAAGAGAGTAATTGGAGAAAAAGGGTGTTTAAAGAAACAGCGATTATGTCTGTAAGAAGATACTGTATTTCTCAGCCTAGTTCAACCATTAGTGTGGTGTATTTACCATTAATTCGAAAAGAAATAAATAAACTTTTTGACAGGCCTATTAAGGAAATTGATAACGTAAACGTTGTGGCGGTTGTTCCTCGGAATGTATGTGTTGTGCGTGTTATTTTTAATCTATAAGGTGGGTAAAATCCATTATATATTTTTAAATATCATATAACCCACCTACAATGTATTTCAAGATAAAAAAAGAGGTAAAGTTAGTTGATGCTCTTGCATTTTTAGCCAAAGATACTTTCATCAGGATCCACTCAGGATATTTATTCCAGAAAGTTTTCATAAAATTTAAATTGTTTTAACATTTTTGAACAAATGTCCTTCAGTCAATTTAGGTTTAGTTCCACCAATTAAGGACCTGAGTTTAATTTGATTTATTGTTATTATTCTTGTAGCCTACTTTTAGGCATAATTTTAATAGTTTTTAAAGCTAAGAATATAAGTGTTTTCTAAAGAATCTATTATGACTCTTAATAATGACATGCGAAAACTTTAAAGGTTTTTAAAAGTATCCTTTTAAGTTTTAATCGACATAGCCACTGCACGCAAGAAGAATCAGACGTTAAATTTTTCACCTTTAAAAGAAAAAACCTATTGCATTTGTGCAAGCTGAGTTTCATCTTTTTATAATACATCAAAATAGAATTCACTTACATACATTATTTTAGCCTTTTCTCGATTGTAACGGGCCCCTCGCTGCCAGTCCGATTCATCTGCGCCTGGATCCTCCAGCGATGGTGTTTTCCCTTGTTGGGTGTACCTTCGGCAATCGTGCGAGGCTACGGGTGTTGTCAGGATGGTTGGTTGCGAGAAGGTTCTTTAAAGAAAGGGGTAAACGAGTAGTTGATTTAAGATCGTTTATTAAATCAACTCGGCTGGTCCCGTACTAACCTAAACCAACACTAACAGTAGCGTAACTAGGTAGGAAGCGTCCTGGAGCATGATGACCTTGGCGCCCCTCATTCGGTCTTTGACTTGAGTATTACGAAAATGTTCATACAAACTCAAATAAATGTAAAACAACTATAGCGAATTCCAAAAATCAAAACAAATCTGTTTGATCATCAATCTTATAATTAATACTAATTAAGAATATAATTAATGACATTAGAAGTAAAATACATATTGTAAGGTTATGTAAGTTATTCTGTTTTCAAGGTGTTTTGAATTGTAATATTTTAAAGTTTTGGGGGCTCTACCATATCCTTCTTACGGATCAAATTTTAGCTTGGCATGTGGGCTAACGACAATTGAATCTAGGTTGAAATAATTACAGAGCTTGTCACAATATTGTTTGTTATATTATTAAAATTTTCAAATAATTTCTACAGTAAATAATTCAATAAGATGCAAATTATAAAACAATTAAAAGTTGAAATTTGAGTTGGCCATTCTCAAATAAAACATACATTAACAGAAGAAATTTATAATATTAATTCCTTAATAGTTAGTAGAAAATGTAACAACTATTCTAAATTCCAACACCATTAGTCTTATTTTGAATCTACTCCTTTTCAACAGTCTAAATGAATGCTTTAAAACATTAACATATTTGTAAATTAACTCATTATTAATATGATTGAAATTTATAAAACATAGTGAATTTTTAATTGAATAGTAACGCTTTAAATTGGATTGAAATATAAATTACCTTCTGGTTTCTCAGCTAGATTATTTACAAATCTACCTAATGATATCCGAACCAATTCTAATTGCTTTTGAGGTGCTTTAATCAAACCCTCTATCAGCTAATTCTTATTGAAAAGGTCCCTACTCCTAATACTTTTCTTCACCCACAAAATGACACTTATAATTATTACAATATAAACTAGAATATTTTTTCGTTTGATAATTCTACTAACCCTCGAGATCTGTTTTACATTAATGATTGGTTTAAAGCTACTTACATAATTTGGCTCTCTTACATTCCCACACACTAGGCACTTATGGACTTATTTATTTTCACTAAACACTGCACTTGATTTGATTAACATATTTGGCAGTATTTTTTGCTGCGTACCTGCATTCGTTGTTCACAAAGAATAACGCATAGCTGTGTATTTGTGTCCAAAGTAATTAAAGCTGGTACATCTGTTACAACTTCCTGTTGAAATAATATCTGTCGTAGCTATCTTTACTAAGATTTATTTATGTAATTATTTTATTTTATTTTTTTAAATTATTATTAATAATTTTCTTAGTAAGTTCTAATTGGTTGCTGGTATTTAACAACAACCCTGACAATATCAGGAGCCAAATAATGTTAAGTACTTTAGATTTTGTTGTATATAAAAATCTTACAACTTCTTCCTTGCCTTTACACTGGCGATTTGATTTATTATATTGTCATAGTCCAGGTTCAATGATCAGCTATCGATATCATTGCTAATGAGCTCAGGCGAAGTTGTGACATTGAGTTTCTTATAACTCTTGATTAATGTTAAAAAAATTTCATATCGTTTCAATGTCGCAGTTGAAACAGGCAGGGTTAGAAATATTAGACAGGCAGTGGTGACATCAGGAAAACTTGTCGCCATTTGTGTTTGAATTATCAGCGTTTCCGCTAATCCTCTGAATTTGTCAGCTGTTTGTTGTGTGTTGAGAAGCATACTTTTAATCTCAACAGCTGTAGACCCAAACCAGGAAAAATATCAGATGATTATTGTTGAACTAAAAATTCACTTGCTTCTAAAATCTTGCCGTCATTAGAGACAACAAAAACAAAGAAGCATTTGAAACTAGAACATATATCATATATGGCAAGAAAATGTTCTTACAACTGTATTTTCAATATATCTAAGGTTCTGTTGAAAACTTCCGCTTGAAGAAATTTTTCACCAACTATTGAAGTGTCAGCTTGTAACTCATCCATTATTTTTTTCTTCCTTTTAAGCCTTTTTTCAGGAAAGTCTGTATTGATTTAAAATTTTTCACAGGTAACTAGTGCTTGACTTTTAACTCCTGAAACTGCGCCTTCTAAATTTTCTTAAGAACGTTGCAGTTTTAAAAAAATAATATTGATGGAGTCAAGGAGCAAACCCTCGAGAACTGTCAGGATAGCTGTAGAAATATCCTCAAAGTATTTAAGTAAAGATTTTGCTTGTAATTCTTCTTCTTTTGTTTTTGCTGGTTAAGGTTGGGTACATTAAAGTCTTCATTACCGTACATCAAAATAACCAAAGTAAAGAGCATCAAGTGCTTGGCTTCGGCTTTACCATCTTGTTGGACAGACCATTTTAAAAGTTGTTTAAAGGAATGTGGATTTATTTAATACAGCCTACCTGGATACACTACTAAAAAAAATGTAAAATGTTTGAAGATTATGAAAAAACATTTCGGGAATTCTTGAAACAGCGTCATTTATCACTACGTTCAATACATGCGCACTACAATGCTCATATTATTTAGCTACTGGATTTTTTTCTTTTCAGCCTACAATGAAGTCCGGTATGTATTCCGCTCATATTAGCGGCACCGTTGTACCCTTGGTCTCTTATTTTTAAGATGTCGGTGAATCGTTGAATTATATCTAACAGTAATTTTTCCAAGTCTGCGGACTTTTGGCTTTCAACCTAGATAAACCCACAAAAAGATTTCTTGATTTCTAGTCTAACGGGGAGATCTTTTTCGTCAGTCTTAATCTTAGTTGATCAATTTTTTCAATATCTTGCGTTATATCCAGTATTACAGAAACAAAAGGAGTCTGTTTCATTTCCTCTTGAATTTGATCAATGATTTGTTTTGAAATAGTGACAATTAATTCATTTTATATTGCGGTACTTAAATACTTTATGGAATGTTTTGAGCTTTTCAATAAATCCGACAAAACATCGTCATATCGGGCTAGCAAATGAATAATTTCAAGGAGATTACCTTTAGATGCACTGAGGTCATCTGACAATATATGTTCCCTAAAGGAAATACCTTTAGATGCACTGAGGTCATCTGACAATATATGTTCCCTAAAGGCAATATCATTAGTAGCTAGTGATAATAACATCAACAATATGCTTTAAGACCTTTTTCCAGTAATCTTTTGCGTTTTTTACTACCCTAAATTTTGTTTCGTAAACAGTCAATCCCAACTTCCAGCGATAGTAAACTTTACTTGCAATAGCATGAGAGTTTGATTGCTCATGAGTTTCAATGTTTACGGCCTAAGTATACCCAATCAGCTGTGCCAGTAGAAAATTTTATGTCAGTTTTTGATTGAATAAATAACGAGCACTGTTGACAATAGCATACATTCAATTTCTGAGTAGCGCAACCACTGGCGTTTTAGTTGCAATTGATTTGTGAGAGTGGGATTTGTTCCTGGTTTTTTTTAACCCTAGAACAGGCACGGTTAAAGCTAAAATTGGCTAGCCCGTTTTTAGCGTTTTGCAAGCATATTTTTAAAAATTCGCCAAAAATAGTAAATAAACCCCAATCCAAAAGTGTTCAATAGCTTTTTTGTAGAAGAACCTTCAAAGAATTCAAATATGCCACTAAAAATTAGTTTATTTTGAAATTGTAAAAGTTATTAGCTCAAGAAACAAAAAATGTTCAGTAACGAAAGGAAAAAGTTCAACTTTAGGCCTACATAACAATTAGTAAAAATTTTTTGTATTTTTTTCGTAAGCGTAAAAAAGTTTCGTAATTTAGTTCTAAATATAACTGTATAAAAACATTTATCAATTTCAAATTTTTTATTTTGAAAAAAACAGTTTTTATGTTTCAAGTACACTACTGGTAACAAACCTAGGCCTAGATTGTAACGCCATTTACTAATATATGCTTTGACCAAAAATGAAATATTATTATAACAAAGTGTAGAGGATAAATCAAAGAAAAGAACGGTATAATTGTCTTTCCTTAGTTCACAAAAGTGTTTGAGTTATATTTATATGAATAACAAAATGACATCAATCTAATGTCATTTTGCCGTCGCTAAAGGTCGGGCGATAAGCGTGCATTGTATAACGTGGGAACAAGATAGAACGCATGGTCACACCAGACCGCTCTAAATATAAACTTTGCACAGCTGTCTAGACAAATAAAAAACTGGTTATTTCTAGTTTTCTTCCCACCGTTGGAAAGATCAAACTGTTATCTACAAAATGGTGTAAAGCAATCTGTCAAAACACAAGGCGTTGCCTTCACAATAATCGTTGACAAATGGCCTGTTTATTGGTTGAGAGACTGTCCAATCGCAAGGGTTTACAGTACCTCTTCAATAAAATTATTATTTTACAGTTACATCTGATTGGAAGACACCAACAGAAAGATAAAATCATGACGAATCCAATGGTGTCGTTATAATTGCCAAATAAATATTAGTGTAGGCTGTCTTTAACGCCTTAGAAGAGGGAAATAAGAGTACAATTGTATGTAGATTCGCGCACGCAAAGAGCTGTTAGTAGGCGGATGTGCATATTTTAAAACGATGATTACATATGTAAATATACGTTTTACGAAAAAGTTGTAAATACAAAAATTAAAGTTTAATTCATTTCCTTTCCAATGGTGCCAGTTTTATTACGATTGGATAATTTTAAGTGGGTTAAATTAGCGATTATGCAAATATATGCAAATTTTTGCAAATGTGTGAAGTTGTTGCGTTCTGCGCCTGAGAGAAGGCCATGCATGGCCTTCTGCCAGTTCCAGGGTTAATACCATTTTTCATCAAACCCTCTATTTTTATTTTGGCCTTCTTGGTCTTTAGGAAAAGGACCTTAAAGTTGGTGAGGCCCTAAATTAATAACTATCCTCTTTTGTTCAGGGCTGAGAATGGGATTAAAATTTCCCTTACCTGACGAACTAATTATATTAACCGGTGTGGTATCACCTAATGATTCTGACTCTGTAACTAATTCCGTTGGCAACTGTAATTCTAATTGTATCTGTTCGTTTAATTATTCTACATTATTTGATGACCCATCAAGAGAAATACGTGTACTAGTACTGTAGTTAGTTCTGTGTGGTAATACTGGGAACTGGAACTAGGTTCATTCGGATGAATGAGAGAGGGCGGCGTTGGCAGACCAGCCTCATTATTAACACTCTTAGTTAGCAAACTTTGCACATTCGTCGGGGAAACTTTGAAAAAATAAGGCGACATTTTTTTAACTTCTTTTAATACTCCTTCTTTTTTCGCCGTTACCGATTTTCAGCTTTACTTAGTTTTATAGATATGATTTAGCCTACACTATATTATAAGGCTACACAATTAATTAATACACAACGAAACCGAATAAAGTATAAAAGAAAAATTAAAGCAGTAATAACTATTAGCATAAACCACAAACACTCGGCAATGTGTTGCAACAACATTATCAATTTAACTTCATAACAAATATAGGCCTGGTAAAGTTGCAACTATGACCTAACCTAACCTTCTACCACTCAACTGTAACTAAAAGTGTCACTGTATGACTGAAAGAAAAATGTATAAACAATTAGTAGACAGCAGAAAACAAAAGGTACACAGAACAGCTAACCAGAGTTCAGTTGAATTCTATCCGGCCCGGGAAATGTGACTAAGTTTCTGTTTGGCGGTCATGTATTGACGTCGTCGGGCAGAGGATGTTTGCGTCAGTGCCACTGACGAAACTGGTGCTCCTCTCGCAGACTGCTCTACCCCCTGTAATAGTTATGCGACTGAACACTAACGACATAAGGCAAAGGCAAGTATTATTCCCCCTATTTATGAGTCTATTCACGGACATGGTTGCTCTCAGACTGACTGTTGCATCTCTTGGTGCTTCCAACTAGCGCCTCCTCCCCTTTTTTTTATGCAAAACCTCGATCTCAGCAATATAATAAGCCTGCATCTCTGCCTAATCTATCCTATTACCTATTATTATTAAATATTACAAGGTTGAGGATACAGTCCACATCCCCCCCCCCCAACATCACCAGAGTCGGCCCCTTCGACTCCTTTACCAATCTTTACAACCTATGTCAGATGAATGTTGTTTTTTCTGGACCACCAGAACCTCTTTGGGGTCAATGTAAACTTTGACCACTTTTAATCATGTTTTACCTTGTTATCATCTCACCTGTTTTTCTCAGCTACCATTTCAACCTTAAAACAACACCATGGCTTTGCATGATGGTCGGAAAACCTCTCTAGTAAGTGTGGAATGACAACTCTCAACTCCTCAACTTGTATTATAAAAGAAGTTAACAAAAAATAAAATTATACAAGGCCTTTCCATTTATCAACAAAACTGTATCAATTAAAGAAACTTTACCAACGTGTAGAGTAGTATGAATTTCATTTAATTGATTTCCATCTAAATATTTCCCTTTTTTGAATTTGCCTTCTTAATTGTATTTTAATTGATACAAAATATTCTGGTACCTCATTTAAAAATGAGACCATTAGATTTAAAGTGTGATATTAAAATCTTATTTTCTTTATCAAAATCATTTATAAACATTGAAAAGATCAACTTGACACATCTCAGAACTAAACATTTCTTTCTTTAAGAATTTAAAAAAACATAATGAAAACTTATACCTACGAAGCCAGCAGAGATTACTAAGCTAAAATACACCTAATACTTGTAAAATTTTCAAACATTGTTACATCAACTATTTTTCTTTTATTCCTTTCCCCTTATCAATCACTTACCATGTTGGTTATATTAATAGGTACAAAAATTCACTGCATTACCTATTATATTTAAAAAAATAAATCATTCTAATTTTATAACATTATAATATATACATGGTAATTAACTATTTCTCATTCACAAATTACTGTAGTTCACCAAAATCATCACAGTTTAAAAAAAAACTTACTATACTCTTTAATAAAAAATATTCATTATCTTTTTTAGTTTCATCCTTAAATTTCTTGTAGCAAAACTTAATGTACACAATGTATCAATAGATTGTTGCTAAAATTTAACAAACTTTCTGAAAGGCACAATCATTATCTCCGATTTGTCACAGAAAACATCGTTCTACTATTTTCTTAATTTAATCTTCCATTTCATTTACTCCAAAAATGATTTCAAAGTTACAAGATAATTTTAAACTAAAAATGTATTTACCTTCCTAAACAAAACAAAAATTAAGACCACAGAGAAAATAAATTCGACTACCTTTCTATGCAGTTTAGGAACGACTTCTGACACGAGATGTAATACCATTTTAAAGACCGCTTCTAACACCAGTTGTAACGGGCCCCTCGCTTCCAGTCCGGGTCACCTGCATCGGGCTCCTCCAGCGATGGCATCTTACCTTGTTGGGTGTGCCTTTGGCTCTTATGCGAGCCTACGGACGTGTTCAGGATGGTTGGTGGTGAGAAGGTTCTTTAAAGAAAGCGGTAAACTGGTAGTTGGTTTAAGATTGTTTATTAAATCAACTCTCCCGTACTAAATTAACACTAACAACTTAAGGCAAAGGCAAGAATAATTCACTCCATTAACGCAGTTGCTCTCAAACTGACTGTTGCATCTCTTGGTGCTTCCAACTAGCGTTCCCCCCTTTACTTTGCTCTGCATAATCTATTCTACTACTTTATATTACGTTATTATTATTGTTAAATATTACCTGCCACACAATAAAACTTCATAACACTCATTTTCCATTCAAACATAGCAAAAAGACCTGATAATAATTTAACTATAGTACTTATACAATGTACCTTCAGAAACATGAATACTAGATCTGCAAAAAGATCTGACCTAGTGAACTCAAATTTACCTCATAAACTCTAAATTTAAAATATTTAAATACATAATCATTTCTCTCTTGTAAATAAAATAACTGTAACAAACTATTTATTAAATTTATTTTATTTTCCAGATTTGAAGACATCAAGCTTTAATGTTAATGTTCGTAATCGCAAACAGTACAATACAGAAAAGACTTTTAAGTGTAAGGAGTGTTTATATACTTGTGTTCAATTTGGTAACCTTAAAAGGCACATGAGAATACATACAGCAGAAAGACCTTTTAAATGCAAGGAATGTACATATACTTGTGGTAATTCAAGTCATCTTAAAGAACACATGAAAACACATACTGGAGAAAGACCTTTTAAATGCAAGGAATGTTTATATACTTGTGCTCAATCGGGTTCCCTTAAACGACACATGATAACACATACTGGAGAAAGACCTTTTAAATGCAAGGAATGTACATATACTTGTGGTAGTTCGGGAACACTTAAACAACACATGAGAACACATACAGGAGAAAGACCTTTTAGATGCAAGGAATGTACATATACTTGTGGTAATTCGGGAACCCTTAAACAACACATGAGAACACATACAGGAGAAAGACCTTTTAAATGCAAGGAATGTACATATACTTGTGGTAATTCGGGAACCCTTAAACAACACATGAGAACACATACAGGAGAA
>JAGFPH010020779.1:0-13907 GCA_018207615.1 Philaenus spumarius | reverse complement strand
TATACTTTCAAAGAAAATAGATAGAAAGTTTAACATTTTAAGAAAATTTTCGCGAATATTAAAACAGCTTAAGAAGGTCTCCCACTTTTCTAAATGTTTTTAGGAATAAATAAATTATGTAACACATGATTTTAAGGCTATGGCTGTTCACAAGATAGGTATTAGGTTGTAGTTGACACCACAAAAACATATTTTCTGATTATTTTACTAACAAGATATCTTTGCATTTAATCGAAATACATTGTTTTAATTCATTTGAATTATTATTATTTAATACATAATAAATAAACTATTACCTTATTTAAAGCTATGATAAAAATGTTCTTCAATTACAATCGGCTATGCCGCGTTTGATGTTTTTAAATCTATAATCTGGATGGCCTTGTATTATTTGGCCATTTAAAGTTAGTTAATATGCATAGATAAAATATTCCACTATTTAAAGAGGACGAATTTCCGCAGGTCCATTTCCAACTTATTTCATAACGAATTATAAATTATATTTTTAATGTTTAATATTTCTATTTTAATTAAAGACATTGTTACTTTAATTGCCTTAATGAGTAATATAAAATATAAACATGTAATAAAATCAGCAATGTAAATGACAATACTTGGTTGAGGATACTTTCTATATACAAATTTTGAAATCTTAAATTATTAATAAAATATTGGTATTAAACGCGTAATTTTATTGAGATGAGTTAAAATATAGAGTAGCAATTTAAGAGTTAAAAATATATTGTTACAATTGTAGCAACAGCTGCCAACAGTCAGGAGCTCATTCTTGTAATTTGTATTAGGCCCGTATTATACTGTAAAATATTTTATAAAATATGTTTTATAAAAGTTCTTTGACAAAGATCTTTTGTGCGTAATGAGCCATATTTTATAATATATTTCTTTCATAACATTTCTTTTATAAAATTTAACAGGTTGGCATTACCTTTTATAAAAGTTAATGAGGTACAGTACTGAATTTTACATTATTGAACTAAATAACGAAATGGCTACAAAGTTCATTTGGACTGTAAATACAACAAAACTGTTAATTTCCGAATATGAATTAGGCCTACATGAACATTTGTACAACCCAAAACATGCAAAGTATAAAAATAGATTTACAAAGGTTGAACAGCACTATGGCGACAAATTCAATATTTCTATAAAAATAGAAACAAAAGACAATAACTTTTTTTAAACACTAGCTGTCCGATCCGGCTTTGCACAGGTAGACAAATCAAAGTTAAATGTATATTAACAAAAAATATATATATCATTAAATATATTATACTATGTATTTTTATGGGAATTTTCAGTAACTTTTGACCCCTAAACCCCCTAAAATTTTGAATTTTTTATAACTCTTAATTAGCAAGCACCTATGGCCCTAGATTACCTACATACGAAATTTCATTCAAATCCGTTTGGTAATTTTAGAAAAATCGTGATTTAGTAACATTGTACCCCCCAAACCCCTCTAAAATTTCGAATGTTTTTAAAACCTTTTTTATTTAGCACCTATGCTATGGCCCTAGAGGAAGCTACATACCAAATTTCGTTCCAATCCGTTCTGTAGTTTGGGGGAAATCATGATTTAGTAGCTTTGTCCCCCAAACCCCCCCTAAGATTTCGAATTTTTTGAAACCCTTTCTTAGTGACCACCTATGGCCCTAGATGAAGCTATATACATACAAAATTTCGTTCCAATCCGTTCAGTAGTTTTTGAGATTTCGTGATGAGTCGATGAGTGAGCGAGTGGTATTTGGCTTGTATATAGATTGCAAATTCTATAAACATCGTGAAACCTGGTTGTACAGTTCAATACATAAAAAAGAAAATAAATCGACTGAGAAGCCAATTTTTGACTTTCAAAAGAAGTGATAGCACTCAGTGTAGTTGCACAAGTCAAGTATAGAATTTCTTCATCATCCATTTTAATTTGGTCACTAAACAAATTAAAAAAAGCCAAAATAAACAATTCTGTAGTTTTGTTCATCAATGAAAGTCACCTTCTTTGACATAAATCTTTAACGTACCTAGTCCAAAATGTTTTATAAAAGAATCACTCTTCAAATCTTTTGTTATAGATGGATACCATCTTTTATAAAATATTTTACAGTGTAATACTGGCCTTATTATGGACCTTGATTATTGTACATAATCAAAGATGAAATCATATCTTAGGGACATATCACACTATTAAAGTTATTCGTCAAATATTTGGTCAAACTTTTATTAAAGAAATCTTTGACAAAGATTTGTCAAAGAAAATAAATTACACCTGTCCAATTTCTTTGATCAGTTTGCTTATTTTGAGGTTATGTTTCGGTTTATTCTTTTATTATTATTATTTATTAACTATTATTAAAGAATTGCAGTTGAAAGATCGTGATTCATATCATAACGGGTTTGTCGGATTTTAAGATTTCAAAAACAAATCTTAAAAATCTTGTAAATATACTTTTACAATAAAGTAAACATAATCAAAGTCTCTAATGTTTTACAAAAAACATAAATATAGGCTATTTATACTGCCAACCCCAATATTACAGACTGCAAAACATTTGTTCTAAAGGTTATTGCCTTACATCGCGGTGTTTGTAGGCATTCGTGTAAATGTTCCACAAACATTCTTCTTTTTCATAATGTAAAATTAAAGTTTTCATAAATTCAACACTCCAAGTCAAATATAAATGGAAAGGAACACATCGTCGCCTTAAGTGTAAAACCTCGTAAATCATAATTACTAAATTTTTCAGGAGATAGAAAAAACTGATTTTTTTCCTTGCCTTAAGGCATTTTACAAATGTTTTTGTTTAAAAAATAATTATATTACATTTTGAACTGAAAAAACACATTCAATTTAAAAAAAAATCATTGTACATATTAAATTAATGACATACGGGGTTTGCATTTTTAGAGTAAATGTGATGTACGTGGTTTTCATATTTGTTTTGATGTACGTGGTTTTCATCCTACTTTGTTGGATGATATAAGTGGTTTTCATAACTATCTTATGAAGTAATTTAATTATGGGTAAAGAATAATTACACGGTATTTAGTACAAAAACATTATTGTCTTTTTTAATTAAACTACAGAACATTTTTTCTCATTTACATGATACAAATCTTTTCTATCACATTATCAACAGTATTCTTAAAAAAAAAATAATAAATGGACGTTTTTAAGATACAGCTAGAAACAATATTTTATAAGAATTTTTTGTTCTTATTGCTAAAAATAAACTGTGAGATATTATTTAGCTACTATCATTTAAGTTTGTAAGGTATACTTATAACTTAGTAGGTACACTTTGGATACATGTGCAGCTCAAGTTGTCCTCGCCACAAATACTTTTGGAATTTTTTTTGTAATGTAAGAGATTATCATAGAACCCATGTACATCTTTGGGCAATACTGTTTTTAATTCCTGTAAGTCCTTGAAGAGTCGTGACTTTATAGGGATTTTCTTTTTGTAGAGTGATAGTAAATTCATTTCATACGGAGGGTTTTTTATCCGACAAGGAAGGTCTGAAAAAGCATCAGAAAAGTTCAACTTAATTTTAATAGTTCCTTCAAGCTTATACTCTATCACCCTCAAGTTAGTTACAACGGGATCTCCTTTTTTCTTTCCTGGACGTATTGAAGACACCAATTTCAAGTTGCTGTATTGCCTAAAAAATGTGTGGTCTAAGTAGTTGAATGTGTAAGGTGCTGGAGTAGTCCTAGCTGTGCGGCAAACCTCCACATATCCAGCAGGTGAATAAATTTCCCTGTTGCGCAGCTTTCTTTCAATTAAACTGTGTATGGAGTCACACTCCATTTGTGTGTGACCCTTTTCAAGAAATTTTTGTGTAATTGTCAGTCCAGTTTTGTTGGCCGTAAAAAGAAGGGCATTTGATAGGACGCAGTTCCTGTTTTGGTACGTACACCCGTCGCTGAATAGAATAATTTTGTCACATTTGGATCTGTCTACTTCATTAACTATGAAATGTGTTATAATTGAAGCAAACTCATCAGCGTCAAGTCCTCCCTCACTTTCATTCCAAATGTAACAGACGGCGGCACTAGTTTTTAGGTTAAAAATAGTGTAATTGTGAACCTTTAACTTGGTTTTATAATACAAAGCAGATGCTTTTAACGAAGGGCTTAAAAGTACTGCCTGCATGTCCATGGTGAACACAGCCGTTCTTTCATCTGTACTCTCTTTGTCACTGTCTTTTTCTGATCTTGCTAGGTTTTTTTTTATAATATGAGCGTCATATTCTTCTTGTGTTAAATTTCCTTTGTTGAAAGAACAGCATAAATCGCACTGATCTTTTTTAGGCGAAAACAACCCAAGATTTTGTTCATTAAAAACAGAATAAAATAAGCAATCAGAAGCTATGTAGCTCTCCTTACCCTCCGACTCACAATAAGATTGGTAATGTCTGTAAAGCTCAGCCTTAGACTGAAAGTTAGGTTCAAGATACATTTTATTTGTACTTTTTCTGCAATAATGCGACTCTAACTTTGGTAGCCTATCAAAGAATTCTCTAACAATTTTCTTGCGAATGCTCTTTTCTTTTTGTGCTTTTTGGTTATTGTTAGTTGATTGTACATTTTGCCCAACTTCATCATTGGTTTCTCTATCATGTTCTCTACTATCAACGCCTTCTTCTAGTTGCTTAGCTTCCTGGCTTTCAGATGAATTGGAAATCCATTTGGAAACTGCCCACTCTCCTAAAGCTAATGTATTCAAAAACATCTTTTTGCATACTCTCAATCTCTCTTCATTGTCATCAATATTTAAATGATAGTACAAAGATCCTTTTCTTCGGAAATCCAAAGAGTTTACTCTTCTGTAAGAAACCAGTCTCTTGTCGACTAACTGTTTCACTAAAATCCGTCTCTCTTTCCAATTTAATTGCCAAAAATCTGTGAACACTTTTTCTCTTCTTTCTTCAGTAAATTTGTAGCACTTAAATGCAGAGTTACGCTCAGCTTTGCATGGACAACGTGGCTTCTGTTGCCTTTTATTTCTTTTGACATCAAACACGTTTTTACCGGCATCATTTTTTCTTCTTCCAAAATAATCTTCTCCCTTCATTCTCTTTTCCTTGTTCTTCTCTGATGTCCATAAATGTTTCATAGGTTTTTTATTCCGTTTTCATTTTCTAGGAATCTCTTCACTGCTGTTCATATTATTTACACTTTCTTCTATAGAGTCTTGTTCTAAATCCATCTGTGTAGCATTTTCATTCGTAATTTCTTGTGCAGGCGTATTTGTTTGTCCAAAACAATTTGGTTTGCAACTGAGGATGTCATTAATTTCTACAGTGTTTTCTTCTTCGACGTTTGTGATAGCATTACTTTTTTGATTTTCCTCAATTGAATCCCGCATAGCAGGATTTTCTATAATAAATTCATTATTGATGTCTTCTTGAACATTCAAGTTGAGTTCCATGCCTAGGTGTTCACCTTGTATCATCATTCCTTCGGATAGTAGTTGTTCTAAATTGAATGACACATCAGTAAAATTCACATTAGAAAACAGATCATTCTCTCCTTCCAGAGTTGTATGTTGGAAAAACTCTTCTTGCAGTGAAGATGTATTTTGAATTGGTTTCAAAATAAATATGTTTTCTTGGTTTGAAGGAACAAGCTCAAATTCTTCTCGTATCTGGGATGTGGAACTTTCGGAATGATTTGATTGATTACCATCAATATCTGGAAATAACGAAAGTTATTAATTACCAGAATTGAGAACGTATACTTTTTAATTGTTAGATACAAATTTATATTTTGTTTGTTTTTATTATAAATTAAACATTTAAGCAGGCACTGTTTCAAAAATCATGTTTGAAATATACATCATTTGAAAAATAATGTTTCAAAAAAAGATTACTGTACTATTAATTGCTCTCTAATCTTTACTTGCAACTATCAACTCTAGTGTTGTAGTGAGGTCTGTACTAGCTCTGATGAGCCCCTGTGAAAAAGAACCATCTCTCCTTAGCCCTCAGCATAGTTACCTTCATCCTCTGCCTGCTGACCCACTCTCCTAACCACTCTCCTTAGCCCTCAACACACTTACCTCCATCCTCAGCCTGCTGATCAACTTTCACTACCACTCTCCAGGTCTCCTTAGCCCTCACCATTATTACTCACCTCCATCTTTTACCTGCTGTAAACATCTGTATGTGAAGGTCTCGGTTTTCCAAAAGGGTATTATAAGTACTGTAAATAGATTAAAACCCAAACTGACCTTTCGATTCATCATGCGCAGTTCTCTGTTGGGGAAAATCGTTCACATTCTCAAAGGGTGGCAAAGCAGATGCTAGTTGTGTGACAAGAAGCTCTTTTTCCACAACTTTGCCGTCACCTTGGCCCATTTCATCAGACTTTTGGAGTAGTGTATTTTCTGGTATTTGTGGTTTCGTTGGTTCAATATTTGCGAGTTCATCTATAAAATTTAAAACATTTTCTATTATAACAAGCTTTAGATAGTAATTTTATTCTGAAAGAAAAACAAACCCTTTACTAATTGTACAGCCTAATATTAATGTTCGTTTACTTGTCCCACAACAACAGTAAATTAGATCTACTTAAGATCTATATTAAAGATCTATATTAGATCTATCTTTAAATAAGTATCAATAGTTATCCAATTTTTGCTGAAATTGTTCAACTTCAACTTACATTTAGTTTCTCTCTCCAGCTTTGAATGGTGAGGGTGTCCATGAACGTCACTATTGGCCCTTCCCTTTTCCTTTTTTGTTGCCAGATTGACAAGCAGCTTCCCTCTAGAGCTCGGTTTTTCCTGCAAAAAATATAACATTATTAATCATTATACGCCAAATAACAAATATAAAAGAATTTATTAATAATTATTAAAGATGTAAAGGATGTTGTTTACTTTTCTAATTAAAATGAAAAGCTCGTATATCAATAAAGATCAGAGATGGCCAGAGTTCATGTTAGGTAAAGTAAGATGAAATACTTGTATATCAGATATACGAGGTTTTACAATTTACCAGGGGGAAAACTAACCTATTTACAAGGTTTTCATTACTAACAACGTTTTTTAATTAAACTTCTAAGCTGCAATAGCAGTAAAAATATATAAATTGATAAACTTACCTGCTTAGACATGGTTTGTTGATGATTAAAACTCTGTTCAACACGTAAAAAAAACAAAAATATAGCAAACAGCAGAACAACAAAATCACTGTTTCTACGAGGTTTTCAAACAAGAAATGGCTGCCCTCTGATATACGAGGTTCCTTTTTCGCTCAATAGATCGCAGTGGGGTGCAATTTCGTCTATTTTGTCAGCTGTAATATATGAAATACAAGGTTTTACAACTAACACAACCAAAATCTAATTTTTGAGAAAAATTTGATTTACGAGGTTTTACATTTAAGGTGACGACATATAATATATTAAAACTAAAAAAACCCGTATATTTTGAGGTTAGGAGGTTACCTAAAAACTGCGTACTATATTAATATTTTAGTACTTTATTCTTATTCTTTTTTGAAAATCTTTGTCAAAGTGTATAACATGTCATATATTCATCAAAGTTTGATGAACGAATTATTTCGTCAAAGAATCGTCAAATTGCTTTGATGGAAAATATTTGATCAAAGAAATTTGACGTTTATGTGATAGTGTAGTATCATTGACTATATAAGTATTAATATAGTCATAGTCAATGTTAGTATTATATCCTTGATTAATGATTATACATAAGGTCCATAATCTAAGGTATCTTAGTGGCAACCAGAGACAATAATACCAAGAGGTGGCAACTGTGATTCTGTGAGTTGAAGTATCATCGTAATTAGATTTATTTGAGTTTCAAAAGAGTTTCGTAAATTGTGCTGTGTAGTTGTCAGCTTTAGATTCTTATTCTTTAGTGGTTAGCAGTTAGCACCAAAGCAACTGCATTATTGAATTGATGATTATTATGGTTGTACTGCGTTGTTTCGTTAGTTGTTTAACTTGACAATAATATGTTATCGTTCTTTAAACAAGTCAGATCTTAGTGTGTTATTTCCCTATACTGTTAAGGATTAACGTGAAGGACAAGGCTAAGATGGCAATGAAAAAGGTTAACCATCGATCTGGAATGTTTACTAATACTTTTCTGCGACATAGAGAACTTGGCCATAAACCTATGTTAGGAACTAATGATAAATTTTTGAAAGGACTTTATACTTCCATATTACCTTGTACTTCTTGGGACCATAAAGATTCAGTACATTGTGCCCTTCCTGGAGGAGTGTTTAATTTGGAATTTTCTCCAGATGGGTAAGTTATATGTTGAAGTAAGCCTAAGCCTATCCAGCTATTATTTTAAATTTAATTTAGCTAATCCAACAGGTCGAGAAACAATTTTGAGAAGTAAAAAAATCATTATTTTAAGAACTACAATACCGAATCTCATAAATTTACTTTAGGACTCCTGACTTTAGTTAGGAAATAGAGTAGGCCGGCGTAACTTTACTATTCGACTCTAGCCTAATATTTTTGCAGACAACAACGTTGTTTTACATTCTACTGTTAAATGTTAAATACAGGTAAACATACTGTGACTAAATAGGTTAGGTCAGAACCTTTTAGGTATTTTTTTTATTATTATTTTTGCATTTCTGTTAGCTCTAGGTTAGCCTAGAGTCGAATAGTAAAGTTGCGCCGAGTAGGCCTAGTGCTGCCAACCTAAGGACAGTGTAATGTTGAATGTGGGTAAACATAGGCGGCGCGAACTATACGACCCTACGTCAACAGGAATGCCAAAATAAAATAAAAATAGCCTGGGCGTAACTTTACTATTCGACTCTAGCCTAATATTTTTTGCAGACAACGACATTGTTTTACATTCTACTGTTAAATGTTGAATAGGCCTACAGGTAAACATACTGTGACTAAATTGGTTAGGTTAGAACCTTTTAGGTATTTTTAAAATTATTTTTCATTTCTGTTAGCCTAGAGTTGAATAGTAAAGTTGCGCCATAGCCTGAAGTTCTAATTTATAGTCTTTAGTTACACAGTATTCAATATTTAACTGTAAAATGTAAAACAACGTCGTCATCTGCAAAAATATCGGTTCTAGTGGAGGACGTCGTGACTACAGGTTTTAATAGAATTACACTACACATCACTTTTTCCTATACATATAATGAAATTAGACACTTCACTGATAGCGGGAAATCAATTATAACAATTCTAAAACAAATATAACATAACAAATTAACAAACCAAAAATCGCTTATGGGATTTAATACGGACAATCTACAGCCATTTTAAAACGCGATAGGAACACGGTTGCCAGATTGGTTGCAACTAGATTAGAGTGAGTTTATCAGTGCCTCCTATATAGCCTAAAATTAGAAAATAATAATCGTTTTAGCATTCTATTTGGATAACCTAATAGAACTCCGATCCAATGCAATATTTTGTTCCACTGGAAATTCGACTTTTTTGGCGCCATCTATTGGGGAAACGAAGGAAGCTGTTTGAAACACCAATGCTACCAATGCTTTCTCCCTAGCGCTACCTCGCGGTGCGATCATGTACTATTTTCGCGACAACCTCTTTTCCGGCACACAGCCCCCGTATGGATGCAAGATCTATTTATTATTCATGATCTATGGTTTTAGTAAACTAAGAAATGTTACAAATTTATATACAGTATTATGTTTACATACTGGAAACATACTAAGACTAGAGGCTGTAAGTTAGACATTCAGGCTATTTATATATATTACAATGGATATTGGCCGTTGTAAGGCGGGAAAAATCGGGTTTTATATTAAATTATTAAATTCGATGTTTTCAAGGCCGAACTTCGGTGAGTGTCAATTGTTAGTCAAAAATACAAGTTAAATCAGAGCAAGGCTTATCTCCCAAGATGAACTTTGATCAAGGACACGTCAAGAATGGAAATCTGACTTTGCCTGAAAGTAGCTGAGTTTTAGGGGAATAAAGGAATCCAGGAATTTTTATGCATTTATTTGTGATTTTCATGGTTTATTACGTAGCGCTAAAAGCGTGAGTTAGGGCCGTGCGAATTTCAAATCATAAAAGGTAATAATACCAAAGTAAACAGGGGTTAAAGTTAAGGGAAAAGTTCAATTTAACTCGAAACCGATAAAGTCAGACATTTTTGGAATCTACATAAGTAGACGAAAATAAAAGGTTAAATAAGAAAATGTCAAATCATTGAAAATAAAAAAGTTAGCTCAAGTGTCAATTTTCACACACCCTAAAAAAGGAGAAATAATTAAAATCATAGGTTTCCACTTACAAGAGTTGCTGGATAAGGAATAGTTCTGTGTAAAAAAGGGTACAAAAAGTAAAGTTAAATTAAGATAAAAGGGTGAGAGTTTTCACACCTTTTAAAGTAGTAAAAGTTGAATTTTAAAATTTTAAATAATAAAAAAGTAAAGAGATTTAGGTTTAGATTAACATTGTATGGTTAGGAAACCAGTAACTTAAACATTTTTCGCGTAGTAAATAAAAAACCCCCAAAGAACTTTTTTGCGATTGTAGGCTAAGTCCCAGAAGAGAAGAAATCAGTAAAAGTGGTGAAAAGTGTTAGAACTGTACAGGTGTTAAAGACAATCAGCGTAAACAAACAAAAAAGACATCGAACGCGAAAGACAATCGCGGGAAAGCGTAGACGTGCCGCGCACGCGTAAAAATCATAGTACAGACACGATTCAAAAACGTACGGATAGCCAGAAACAATCTGAAAAAAGTGAAAAAGGAAAATTATAGAAAACTTAAAAAGGAAAAAAGATAAGTTACAGCTAGAAAAGAAAAACAAGTAAGATTCGATAGTCAAAGTGGAAGGGATGAAGCCGCGGGTACAGAAAGGGGCATCAACCAACAGCCGAATCAACCAGAGAAATTGGTGTTTTCCAGGAAAATGTAGGGCCTAAGGAAAAAGAAAAGAAGAAAATTATAGAAATATAACCAGTGCAAATTTAGACATATTTCTAGAAAAGAAAAACAAAGTTATTGAGAAAATGATGGAAAGGGCTAGAAAGAAATGACGTCACGAAGTGTATAAAGGCGTAGACTCGGAAAATCCGGGGAGACTCAAATTTTTACGAAGGTAGACTTCACGTCACTCTGTAGGAAGTATTATTCTGCAAGTTCGTATACTACGTGCTATGCTTAAAAGCCTTAGTATCACGAGCACTACTATATTTTTACTTCGTCAAACTTAAATAATTTTCAACTATAAATTAAACTACAAGTCAGAAGTAGTTTTTCAGGAGTAACTCTACGGCCTATCCTACGTCTCTTGGCGATACTGAGACGACATAGGCAATCCTTCAGGACATGATCTTCTAAACGATACTTCACTTCTCACGAACCAAGGAAGAAATAGGATCAACTGTAACTCTACTAGATTCTACCAGATCTGCTCTTCAAGTACATCTGTAGCCCATCATATCAACCCAACAACTTTAGATCAGAGAATCCAGACTATCATACAAAGCATCCTTGCAGCTCCAGCATCAGCTGATCAACATAGCGGCATCCATCACGGAAAACCGGAGGTGAAAAACGCTGAATTAAGGTCTGTGTAAACGAGAATACGTTGTCCCTATTTTAATTAATTGCCTGAGTAAATTCAATAAAAATATTTAAAGTACTGGTTGAGATAGGTTAGTTTCAAATTAAATCCAAATCATAAAATTAAATAAACGTAAATTTGATATTCCCTAAACTTAAATAATAAATATTAATAAATTTAATTCAAATAAATTAAAAATTAAATTGATTATAAAATTAGACTGTCTGCCAAGCCTATTAGAAAATATAATTATAGGTTTAACCTTCATATTGTATATAAATTGTATGTACAAGCAGATGGTGAGAAAAAGAGAGTTGTTTATGGTTTCATTTTGATTTTTGAATAAATTAACTATTAATTTTTATACTGAAATACTGAGAGTAATCAATTACCTGTTTTATGGTTATCCATTCATGATATTTCCCTTTATTAGAAATAGTCGAATAAATGTGTTTAGCTGTAGAAATAATCGAAGCACAAATAAGGTAAGTTATAAGGGCTGTTCCACTGTTCTCATTTCCCTGAGATCACAAATAAACAAGAGTTCTTGTAAATTAAATTCAGAGCTAGTAAACTTATTAATTTTTGGAAGCTATTTTAAAGTGTTAGAGTCAGTCAAAATACTTATAGAAATAGGTACATCTGACACACAGTTGCATCACCTAAGCTAAAGATAAAATTTTGGCTAAAGGCTTCCAGTAGGTGTTGTAACTTATTGTACAATAAAAGAACAAAAAGGTACAACACCCTGTGTCCGTTGTAAAATAAACGTACAAAAAGTGGGGCGCGAACCTGTGTTCGTTGTAATATATATATATATATTAGGTATGTTTCGAAATTAAAACCCTTTTTTAGTACTTTAAACTAAGAAATGTTACAAACTTATATATATATAAGTTATATATATATACATATATGTTTACATACTGGAAACATACTAAGACTAGAGGCTGTTAGTTAGAACCCTTCAGGTTTATATATATGTATTAGTTATGTTTAGAAATTAAAACACTTTTTTAGTAAACTATGAAATGTTAACAAATTTATACCTATATATTACATACTGGAAACATACTAAGATAGAGACTGTAAGTTAGAACCCTTCAGGTTTTTTTTATATATATGTTAGGTTTAGTTTTTCGCCTTAAAAAAAAAAAAATGTTATGTTTAGAATCTCTTCCTATTACATGTTCAATGTGGCAACGTTGGCAATCAGAAATGATAAGTTTCTTCTTTTATACTGGTATTCAGTGTAATTTAATAACGACAATTGTTATTGTTTTTAAACTAAAAACTAAAAGTTTTGGAAAGTTATATAAAGATTGACATAGCCTATATATATTTTTATTTTTTTTTCTTAATTTCTTTCATTCATTTTGTTTAGTGAAGTTATTGTTGATATTAGTTGGTGTATTAAGTGATTTGTTTCTTTTATTTAGTGTTAAAATATAAAAAAAATACTGAAGTTAACCTCTATATTTTTGACTTTTATTTCTCTCGTATTTTCTATAATTTTTATTTCCCACGGATATTTTTGTTCTTTTTATAATCAGTTTAACGTGTTCTTTCATAATATGAAGAAATTTTTAAAAAAACCTCAGGTCACGCCGTTCTCCATCTTTACAAAAATATCAGCCAAGGGTCGAATAGTAAATTTATGCCCGAAAATTTATTGTACAACCCTCGGCTGATATTTTTGCAGACGACGACCTTGTTTTACATTCTTCTGTTAAATGTTGAATACAGGTAAACATACCGTGTCGTAACTTTACCATACGCTCATATGTTTGCAGACTATGACCTTTTTTTTGGAAATAGAGTAGTGCTGCCAACCTAACTAGGTATTTGTTTACAATAGCGTGTCAATCGAAACTACTATAAATAAACAAACCTTAACTTTTCTCTTTATAAATATAGTATTTATACACTTCACTGATGCCGAGAAAGCAATATTTAACCATCTTCAATACGTGCAATATTAAAAACTTTCAAATCAAATGTTTCTTATGGAAATTTACATTGTAAAGAGCCGACATGTTTTTCTCAGCGTTCTCCCAGCGTTGCCGGATTTGTCTTGTTTTTTTTTTTGTGTAGAAACAAACAGTTTAGCCAACTCAACTACAAAGTTATACATACGTTTTTAAAGCCTACCTACTTAATAGCCTATTGTTATCGGCCAGGTTAGGTAAAACGTAAACATACTGTGACTAAATACTAGGCCTATAGGTTAGAACCTTTTAGGTTTAAAAAAAATTTGAATTATATAAAGTGATGATAACGAAATATAATCATACTGTTATCAGCCAGATTAAGTAAAACGTAAACATGCTA
>JAGFPH010020778.1:0-13909 GCA_018207615.1 Philaenus spumarius | reverse complement strand
TATTATAAGTTTAAGAAACCAAAACGTAATATGTAAATATTTTTGTCGTGTTTAGTTATAAGAACACTTTCTTAGTTGAACAAATAGCTATTTGTGTAATTCTTGTTATTTTGCTCTCATAACTAAATAGCAAATAGTTTAGGTTAATTAATTTGATTTTTTTTATGTTTACCAAAGATTTTATTCTTTAGTAATTCATTTTAGTTGTAGAACGTTTATCTTGGTTAGTTATAGGAACATTTTGTTTGCTAATTAAACAGTTATTTTTTTGTAATTTTGCTCCGTTCGGAAGATTGTAAACTGTCCAATATTGTACTTTAATTAATTTGATTTGTTTTATGTTTACCAAAGATTTTATTCTTAAGTGATTCATTTTAGTTATAGAACGTTTAAAAAAATCTTGGTTAGTTATAGGAATATTTTGTTTGCTAATTAAAGAGTTTTTTTTTTGTAATTTTGCTCCGTTTGGAAAATTGTAAACTGTCAAAGATTGTACAGTACTTCATTTCATTCTAATGGTCTGTGTTCAAAGATTTCCCTCGCTGCCATTGTAATTTAGTTGTTTTGGGGTTATTGTGCAATACAATTAAACGCTCGATTTTGTACTCATTAGCTTGTTTATTTATTTACAACCTGTTTTACTTATGTTATGATTACATATATCATTTAATTATCACACAAGTTCAAGTCGGTCACGGCGTTAACCAGTCGGTCACAAAAAGCACCAAGTCGGTCACGGGTATAAATAGCGTAATAATTACGAAGTTTTTGTATCAAAAATCATTCTCTATGTATCTTTCTCTTCAAATTTGCCGTTGTATGCGCTCTTTATAAAGACGTTAGAATTGATTCATTCTTAGTTGTTTTATTTTAATTCTTATATGTCTAAATTGGTTGAATTTATATTTTAAACGGGTAAATGGCATTTATTCTCATTTTAAATTCGCAAAAAATAATTATAATTGATTTTAATAAATATTCTGTGCCAAACTTAACTTGCCATTTACATTGGAAATAATTTTTTATTTTTTTTAGGTTATTTTAACCATCGGAAAGATCGTGACCGACTTGTTCATATCAGGTGCCATTTTTAACAAAATATATATATTTACAGATAAAAAATAAAAATTAAGCTTTGCTGCTTCATACTTAAGTTTATAGACATATGATTCATGGAATAAGGTAAAAATAAAACACTTTTAATTTTTTTTTTTTTGTATATAATGGAAATAGACTCATTCTGTGAGATTGACCCGTATGCCCATGCCTACTAGATAATCGGTGATATTCTACATAGATAAATTTAGGCCATTATCTTGCATAATGCAGAGGAGAAGAGAACGGCAGGCTGCGCTCATCAGGCTGCTGTTTTCCCCACTACCACTGCCTCTCTTGCAAATTTACCGTCGGCGTCTGTCGCAAATTTACGTGTATCGTGCTATGTTCTGAAGCTTTATCATACTTTATCAACCTTATTAAAAAATCGAAGATATTCGAAATGTAGTATTATAATTTCTACTTTCAGAATCCGTTTGGTAAATTTAAATCAGGCCACTCCACTCAGGTTAATTGAGCGCATTATGCAAGATAATGGTCTAAATTGTTTATACTGCAATTATGCAAAAACTATTAATGCGACACATTTCATTTTCTTTCTGTTTGAAGTACGCATAATAAACAATAATTTTCTGAAAGATCTGCCCTTAACATTGTAAATTAACAAAGATATGAACTTTTAAAAATGGTAGTTTTTAAGTGTTTTTCCGACTATTCTCATTGAAATGTGGTCCAATCAGGGTCTATGAAAAACTAATTTGTAGGTTTTTTGGAAGTATCGTGATTCATTCATAATTTTTTTAATATTAACAAAAAACAAAAATTTAGTCATTTATTGTAATTTTTATTTATACATAATGGGCTCCTTGCTGATAGTTTTTGTATTTTACATATCCTTGTGCTACGCTTAAAGTCACTGTGGATGTTGCTTGCTGTTAAATTCAATAACAAAATTAGCCTTCTTTTTGCTCTATTGGCATGACTAAATGCGCTAAGACAATCGGCTCAATGGTACATATTTTACAGACAAGACCTATAGCTGTAGCCCATGAACACTAAATCAAGTTTTCCTTATATCAAACGAAAATTTAGAATTTATACTAAAATCCATGTAAACATCAAAGTACAAGTATATCGATTTGTACTAGATATATCGATTACAAAATATGCTTGCTCATTGGTTGAAGAACTACAATTACAAATGATGATTACATAATATTTAAATATACATTTGGAACAAATTTGTAAATACAAAAATTAATGTTTAAAACATTTCCTTTCCGATGGTTATGTGTTATTGAGATTGGATGATTTTTAATGAATAAAATATTCAATACAATCAATAAACGATGATACAATATTACAATAGACGATACAATAATGCAGTCTGCCACTTGCTTGGCGGGCCGAGATGACACTAAAGTGTTCTTTGGTGCTTGTAGGGTTAAATCAAACACAAATCAGGCTTTAAAAAGATGTTTTGGGAGGGGTGGTCATGACCCTCCCCCCGTTTTCGCCCCTGAACATAATTTATAAAATTGTGTCCTGTAAAAAGTTAAAAAAAACAAATTCAAAACTGACTATGAACCAAATACAACTTAGTTAAGGTGTATTCAAAAATTTAGATTAGTCATAATTGAAAATGCAAGGAAGAAATAAATATATAGGTATGAAATCTTAATTTTACAACCTTTATACAAATTAGTTATAAGCTAAAGTAGAAAAGTCCTAAAAAAAACTTCTAAGCTTTGTTTTAGGAGTGGGCCTATTCCAAACTTGGGAAAGTTAACAAAAATATTTAACTGGTTAAAGTTAAAGTTAATGTGTGAAAAAATTAACTGATTTAAGTAAAGTTAAAACCAAATTAACTGATTAAAGTTAATAGATAAAATACGGCACGACATAAGGTTTCCAGTCAAAATAACACTCAAATATTTTATTTAAAACATAGGTAACATTACAAATCAGTCTGATATATAATAGTAAAATCACAATTAGAGTAACATTACATAACAATCATTCAAATTCAAAACATAATGAAAGCAAGAATTACTCAAAGTCACAAACATAGTCAAATTACTAATTAAAATACTTATTAAATTTTAGGAGCAATTTAATTTCAAAATTTTTGTCTGACAATTACTATAACAGGGCAAAACAACTAACCAACTTATAACAAATGAACAAAACTATCCAACTGTAATGGCATTCGTAGACCTCTATACCCAAGGGCTAATTGAATGACATTGATGGGCGTGACGACGGCATTGCTGCTGGTTTACGCTAGCGCTAGCTACAGTAGAGCGTCGATTATACAAAAGTCAGTTATTTCAAACGTCAATCATCCGAATGCGGAAATGTACTGTAATAGTATATTACGTTAAAAGCCCGGTAAATAGGGTTTTTCTGTGCGAGCATGATAGTTCCCGCGCGAGGCTCTGCCGAGTGCGGGATTTTCATACAAGCACGGAACTTGCCGAGCGAGTTAAGTACGATATTTTTCATTAGTCTGTACTACACCAAAAAAGTAAGTAAGACATGATGACAAATCATTCCGGGCATCCGACAAATTAACTGACTTTTCACAGAACTACTAGTTTTATTATTTATATTGGGTAATCCTACATCTTTGTTTACAGTTTCTAATGTTAGTAATGGATGTACATTTTATTTTTATAGTGTATAATGTAGTAAGCTTTGTTTCAAAGTACCTTCCTCCTGCCTTACCTCACCTCTTCAAACCCTCCATTTGTTTGATTTGTTTCTACTGATCAACATAACATTTTCATTATGTAGATATTATAACATAAATCCACAAAATAAACTTTCATACACTAACAAAAGTTTTTAATTTGTGTTTGACAGACCCCTTATTACGATGTCTTATGTCTCATATTACTCATACTAGTAACTACCCGTAACTAAGGGTCAAACAAGACAAATCCTTTTAATTATAGCACTCTGGTAAAGCTGAGTTTCACACCAATCTTGAATTTCAATAGTTTTCCCCATTTATAAGTGTGTTATGTTTTTAAATAGTGTGATCTTTGTTTCAGACCAAATTGTTTCCATACTATGAGTCAGCTGAGTCATCAAGCAGTTCCAACACCACTGGTTAGTTTAGTTTAGTATTGTTTTATTTGGGTTTGTGTCTATAGAGCCATCTGTCACAGTGACTAATTAGATTGTTACTGCTCTACTTCGAAGTTTTAAATAATGTCTTTTACCCTACAGCATAGGGGCATGCAAGTTTCCATGCTTTTATGATGGTCAGAAGATAGTTTTGTGGTAATCAAATATACCTCAACACCATGCTTAGCTTCTGCTGAAATTGATGGTGATGTTTTCACTTGTAGAAATTTTGAAGCCAATCACTATTTTACTTAAAGAGAGTAATTGGAGAAAAAGGGTGTTTAAAGAAACAGCGATTATGTCTGTAAGAAGATACTGTATTTCTCAGCCTAGTTCAACCATTAGTGTGGTGTATTTACCATTAATTCGAAAAGAAATAAATAAACTTTTTGACAGGCCTATTAAGGAAATTGATAACGTAAACGTTGTGGCGGTTGTTCCTCGGAATGTATGTGTTGTGCGTGTTATTTTTAATCTATAAGGTGGGTAAAATCCATTATACATTTTTAAATATCATATAACCCACCTACAATGTATTTCAAGATAAAAAAGAGGTAAAGTTAGTTGATGCTCTTGCATTTTTAGCCAAAGATACTTTCATCAGGATCCACTCAGGATATTTATTCCAGAAAGTTTTCATAAAATTTAAATTGTTTTAACATTTTTGAACAAATGTCCTTCAGTCAATTTAGGTTTAGTTCCACCAATTAAGGACCTGAGTTTAATTTGATTTATTGTTATTATTCTTGTAGCCTACTTTTAGGCATAATTTTAATAGTTTTTAAAGCTAAGAATATAAGTGTTTTCTAAAGAATCTATTATGACTCTTAATAATGACATGCGAAAACTTTAAAGGTTTTTAAAAGTATCCTTTTAAGTTTTAATCGACATAGCCACTGCACGCAAGAAGAATCAGACGTTAAATTTTTCACCTTTAAAAGAAAAAACCTATTGCATTTGTGCAAGCTGAGTTTCATCTTTTTATAATACATCAAAATAGAATTCACTTACATACATTATTTTAGCCTTTTCTCGATTGTAACGGGCCCCTCGCTGCCAGTCCGATTCATCTGCGCCTGGATCCTCCAGCGATGGTGTTTTCCCTTGTTGGGTGTACCTTCGGCAATCGTGCGAGGCTACGGGTGTTGTCAGGATGGTTGGTTGCGAGAAGGTTCTTTAAAGAAAGGGGTAAACGAGTAGTTGATTTAAGATCGTTTATTAAATCAACTCGGCTGGTCCCGTACTAACCTAAACCAACACTAACAGTAGCGTAACTAGGTAGGAAGCGTCCTGGAGCATGATGACCTTGGCGCCCCTCATTCGGTCTTTGACTTGAGTATTACGAAAATGTTCATACAAACTCAAATAAATGTAAAACAACTATAGCGAATTCCAAAAATCAAAACAAATCTGTTTGATCATCAATCTTATAATTAATACTAATTAAGAATATAATTAATGACATTAGAAGTAAAATACATATTGTAAGGTTATGTAAGTTATTCTGTTTTCAAGGTGTTTTGAATTGTAATATTTTAAAGTTTTGGGGGCTCTACCATATCCTTCTTACGGATCAAATTTTAGCTTGGCATGTGGGCTAACGACAATTGAATCTAGGTTGAAATAATTACAGAGCTTGTCACAATATTGTTTGTTATATTATTAAAATTTTCAAATAATTTCTACAGTAAATAATTCAATAAGATGCAAATTATAAAACAATTAAAAGTTGAAATTTGAGTTGGCCATTCTCAAATAAAACATACATTAACAGAAGAAATTTATAATATTAATTCCTTAATAGTTAGTAGAAAATGTAACAACTATTCTAAATTCCAACACCATTAGTCTTATTTTGAATCTACTCCTTTTCAACAGTCTAAATGAATGCTTTAAAACATTAACATATTTGTAAATTAACTCATTATTAATATGATTGAAATTTATAAAACATAGTGAATTTTTAATTGAATAGTAACGCTTTAAATTGGATTGAAATATAAATTACCTTCTGGTTTCTCAGCTAGATTATTTACAAATCTACCTAATGATATCCGAACCAATTCTAATTGCTTTTGAGGTGCTTTAATCAAACCCTCTATCAGCTAATTCTTATTGAAAAGGTCCCTACTCCTAATACTTTTCTTCACCCACAAAATGACACTTATAATTATTACAATATAAACTAGAATATTTTTTCGTTTGATAATTCTACTAACCCTCGAGATCTGTTTTACATTAATGATTGGTTTAAAGCTACTTACATAATTTGGCTCTCTTACTTTCCCACACACTAGGCACTTATGGACTTATTTATTTTCACTAAACACTGCACTTGATTTGATTAACATATTTGGCAGTATTTTTTGCTGCGTACCTGCATTCGTTGTTCACAAAGAATAACGCATAGCTGTGTATTTGTGTCCAAAGTAATTAAAGCTGGTACATCTGTTACAACTTCCTGTTGAAATAATATCTGTCGTAGCTATCTTTACTAAGATTTATTTATGTAATTATTTTATTTTATTTTTTTAAATTATTATTAATAATTTTCTTAGTAAGTTCTAATTGGTTGCTGGTATTTAACAACAACCCTGACAATATCAGGAGCCAAATAATGTTAAGTACTTTAGATTTTGTTGTATATAAAAATCTTACAACTTCTTCCTTGCCTTTACACTGGCGATTTGATTTATTATATTGTCATAGTCCAGGTTCAATGATCAGCTATCGATATCATTGCTAATGAGCTCAGGCGAAGTTGTGACATTGAGTTTCTTATAACTCTTGATTAATGTTAAAAAAATTTCATATCGTTTCAATGTCGCAGTTGAAACAGGCAGGGTTAGAAATATTAGACAGGCAGTGGTGACATCAGGAAAACTTGTCGCCATTTGTGTTTGAATTATCAGCGTTTCCACTAATCCTCTGAATTTGTCAGCTGTTTGTTGTGTGTTGAGAAGCATACTTTTAATCTCAACAGCTGTAGACCCAAACCAGGAAAAATATCAGATGATTATTGTTGAACTAAAAATTCACTTGCTTCTAAAATCTTGCCGTCATTAGAGACAACAAAAACGAAGAAGCATTTGAAATTAGAACATATATCATATATGGCAAGAAAATGTTCTTACAACTGTATTTTCAATATATCTAAGGTTCTGTTGAAAACTTCCGCTTGAAGAAATTTTTCACCAACTATTGAAGTGTCAGCTTGTAACTCATCCATTATTTTTTTCTTCCTTTTAAGCCTTTTTTCAGGAAAGTCTGTATTGATTTAAAATTTTTCACAGGTAACTAGTGCTTGACTTTTAACTCCTGAAACTGCGCCTTCTAAATTTTCTTAAGAACGTTGCAGTTTTAAAAAAATAATATTGATGGAGTCAAGGAGCAAACCCTCGAGAACTGTCAGGATAGCTGTAGAAATATCCTCAAAGTATTTAAGTAAAGATTTTGCTTGTAATTCTTCTTCTTTTGTTTTTGCTGGTTAAGGTTGGGTACATTAAAGTCTTCATTACCGTACATCAAAATAACCAAAGTAAAGAGCATCAAGTGCTTGGCTTCGGCTTTACTATCTTGTTGGACAGACCATTTTAAAAGTTGTTTAAAGGAATGTGGATTTATTTAATACAGCCTACCTGGATACACTACTAAAAAAAATGTAAAATGTTTGAAGATTATGAAAAAACATTTCGGGAATTCTTGAAACAGCGTCATTTATCACTACGTTCAATACATGCGCACTACAATGCTCATATTATTTAGCTACTGGATTTTTTTCTTTTCAGCCTACAATGAAGTCCGGTATGTATTCCGCTCATATTAGCGGCACTGTTGTACCCTTGGTCTCTTATTTTTAAGATGTCGGTGAATCGTTGAATTATATCTAACAGTAATTTTTCCAAGTCTGCGGACTTTTGGCTTTCAACCTAGATAAACCCACAAAAAGATTTCTTGATTTCTAGTCTAACGGGGAGATCTTTTTCGTCAGTCTTAATCTTAGTTGATCAATTTTTTCAATAACTTGCGTTGTATCCAGTATTACAGAAACAAAAGGAGTCTGTTTCATTTCCTCTTGAATTTGATCAATGATTTGTTTTGAAATAGTGACAATTAATTCATTTTATATTGCGGTACTTAATTACTTTATGGAATATTTTGAGCTTTTCAATAAATCCGACAAAACATCGTCATATCGGGCTAGCAAATGAATAATTTCAAGGAGATTACCTTTAGATGCACTGAGGTCATCTGACAATATATGTTCCCTAAAGGAAATACCTTTAGATGCACTGAGGTCATCTGACAATATATGTTCCCTAAAGGCAATATCATTAGTAGCTAGTGATAATAACATCAACAATATGCTTTAAGACCTTTTTCCAGTAATCTTTTGCGTTTTTTACTACCCTAAATTTTGTTTCGTAAACAGTCAATCCCAACTTCCAGCGATAGTAAACTTTACTTGCAATAGCATGAGAGTTTGATTGCTCATGAGTTTCAATGTTTACGGCCTAAGTATACCCAATCAGCTGTGCCAGTAGAAAATTTTATGTCAGTTTTTGATTGAATAAATAACGAGCACTGTTGACAATAGCATACATTCAATTTCTGAGTAGCGCAACCACTGGCGTTTTAGTTGCAATTGATTTGTGAGAGTGGGATTTGTTCCTGGTTTTTTTTAACCCTAGAACAGGCACGGTTAAAGCTAAAATTGGCTAGCCCGTTTTTAGCGTTTTGCAAGCATATTTTTAAAAATTCGCCAAAAATAGTAAATAAACCCCAATCCAAAAGTGTTCAATAGCTTTTTTGTAGAAGAACCTTCAAAGAATTCAAATATGCCACTAAAAATTAGTTTATTTTGAAATTGTAAAAGTTATTAGCTCAAGAAACAAAAAATGTTCAGTAACGAAAGGAAAAAGTTCAACTTTAGGCCTACATAACAATTAGTAAAAATTTTTTGTATTTTTTTCGTAAGCGTAAAAAAGTTTCGTAATTTAGTTCTAAATATAACTGTATAAAAACATTTATCAATTTCAAATTTTTTATTTTGAAAAAAACAGTTTTTATGTTTCAAGTACACTACTGGTAACAAACCTAGGCCTAGATTGTAACGCCATTTACTAATATATGCTTTGACCAAAAATGAAATATTATTATAACAAAGTGTAGAGGATAAATCAAAGAAAAGAACGGTATAATTGTCTTTCCTTAGTTCACAAAAGTGTTTGAGTTATATTTATATGAATAACAAAATGACATCAATCTAATGTCATTTTGCCGTCGCTAAAGGTCGGGCGATAAGCGTGCATTGTATAACGTGGGAACAAGATAGAACGCATGGTCACACCAGACCGCTCTAAATATAAACTTTGCACAGCTGTCTAGACAAATAAAAAACTGGTTATTTCTAGTTTTCTTCCCACCGTTGGAAAGATCAAACTGTTATCTACAAAATGGTGTAAAGCAATCTGTCAAAACACAAGGCGTTGCCTTCACAATAATCGTTGACAAATGGCCTGTTTATTGGTTGAGAGACTGTCCAATCGCAAGGGTTTACAGTACCTCTTCAATAAAATTATTATTTTACAGTTACATCTGATTGGAAGACACCAACAGAAAGATAAAATCATGACGAATCCAATGGTGTCGTTATAATTGCCAAATAAATATTAGTGTAGGCTGTCTTTAACGCCTTAGAAGAGGGAAATAAGAGTACAATTGTATGTAGATTCGCGCACGCAAAGAGCTGTTAGTAGGCGGATGTGCATATTTTAAAACGATGATTACATATGTAAATATACGTTTTACGAAAAAGTTGTAAATACAAAAATTAAAGTTTAATTCATTTCCTTTCCAATGGTGCCAGTTTTATTACGATTGGATAATTTTAAGTGGGTTAAATTAGCGATTATGCAAATATATGCAAATTTTTGCAAATGTGTGAAGTTGTTGCGTTCTGCGCCTGAGAGAAGGCCATGCATGGCCTTCTGCCAGTTCCAGGGTTAATACCATTTTTCATCAAACCCTCTATTTTTATTTTGGCCTTCTTGGTCTTTAGGAAAAGGACCTTAAAGTTGGTGAGGCCCTAAATTAATAACTATCCTCTTTTGTTCAGGGCTGAGAATGGGATTAAAATTTCCCTTACCTGACGAACTAATTATATTAACCGGTGTGGTATCACCTAATGATTCTGACTCTGTAACTAATTCCGTTGGCAACTGTAATTCTAATTGTATCTGTTCGTTTAATTATTCTACATTATTTGATGACCCATCAAGAGAAATACGTGTACTAGTACTGTAGTTAGTTCTGTGTGGTAATACTGGGAACTGGAACTAGGTTCATTCGGATGAATGAGAGAGGGCGGCGTTGGCAGACCAGCCTCATTATTAACACTCTTAGTTAGCAAACTTTGCACATTCGTCGGGGAAACTTTGAAAAAATAAGGCGACATTTTTTTAACTTCTTTTAATACTCCTTCTTTTTTCGCCGTTACCGATTTTCAGCTTTACTTAGTTTTATAGATATGATTTAGCCTACACTATATTATAAGGCTACACAATTAATTAATACACAACGAAACCGAATAAAGTATAAAAGAAAAATTAAAGCAGTAATAACTATTAGCATAAACCACAAACACTCGGCAATGTGTTGCAACAACATTATCAATTTAACTTCATAACAAATATAGGCCTGGTAAAGTTGCAACTATGACCTAACCTAACCTTCTACCACTCAACTGTAACTAAAAGTGTCACTGTATGACTGAAAGAAAAATGTATAAACAATTAGTAGACAGCAGAAAACAAAAGGTACACGTAACAGCTAACCAGAGTTCAGTTGAATTCTATCCGGCCCGGGAAATGTGACTAAGTTTCTGTTTGGCGGTCATGTATTGACGTCGTCGGGCAGAGGATGTTTGCGTCAGTGCCACTGACGAAACTGGTGCTCCTCTCGCAGACTGCTCTACCCCCTGTAATAGTTATGCGACTGAACACTAACGACATAAGGCAAAGGCAAGTATTATTCCCCCTATTTATGAGTCTATTCACGGACATGGTTGCTCTCAGACTGACTGTTGCATCTCTTGGTGCTTCCAACTAGCGCCTCCTCCCCTTTTTTTTATGCAAAACCTCGATCTCAGCAATATAATAAGCCTGCATCTCTGCCTAATCTATCCTATTACCTATTATTATTAAATATTACAAGGTTGAGGATACAGTCCACATCCCCCCCCCCCCAACATCACCAGAGTCGGCCCCTTCGACTCCTTTACCAATCTTTACAACCTATGTCAGATGAATGTTGTTTTTTCTGGACCACCAGAACCTCTTTGGGGTCAATGTAAACTTTGACCACTTTTAATCATGTTTTACCTTGTTATCATCTCACCTGTTTTTCTCAGCTACCATTTCAACCTTAAAACAACACCATGGCTTTGCATGATGGTCGGAAAACCTCTCTAGTAAGTGTGGAATGACAACTCTCAACTCCTCAACTTGTATTATAAAAGAAGTTAACAAAAATAAAATTATACAAGGCCTTTCCATATATCAACAAAACTGTATCAATTAAAGAAACTTTACCAACGTGTAGAGTAGTATGAATTTCATTTAATTGATTTCCATCTAAATATTTCCCTTTTTGAATTTGCCTTCTTAATTGTATTTTAATTGATACAAAATATTCTGGTACCTCATTTAAAAATGAGACCATTAAATTTAAAGTGTGATATTAAAATCTTATTTTCTTTATCAAAATCATTTATAAACATTGAAAAGATCAACTTGACACATCTCAGAACTAAACATTTCTTTCTTTAAGAATTTAAAAAAACATAATGAAAACTTATACCTACGAAGCCAGCAGAGATTACTAAGTTAAAATACACCTAATACTTGTAAAATTTTCAAACATTGTTACATCAACTATTTTTCTTTTATTCCTTTCCCCTTATCAATCACTTACCATGTTGGTTATATTAATAGGTACAAAAATTCACTGCATTACCTATTATATTTAAAAAAATAAATAATTCTAATTTTATAACATTATAATATATACATGTTAATTAACTATTTCTCATTCACAAATTACTGTAGTTCACCAAAATCATCACAGTTTTTAAAAAAAAAACTTCCTTTACTCTTTAATAAAAAATATTCATTATATTTTTTAGTTTCATCCTTAAATTTCTTGTAGCAGAACTTAATGTACACAATTTATCAATAGATTGTTGCTAAAATTTAACAAACTTTCTGAAAGGCACAATCATTATCTCCGATTTGTCACAGAAAACATCGTTCTACTATTTTCTTAATTTAATCTTCCATTTCATTTACTCCAAAAATGATTTCAAAGTTACAAGATAATTTTAAACTAAAAATGTATTTACCTTCCTAAACAAAACAAAAATTAAGACCACAGAGAAAATAAATTCGACTACCTTTCTATGCAGTTTAGGAACGACTTCTGACACGAGATGTAATACCATTTTAAAGACCGCTTCTAACACCAGTTGTAACGGGCCCCTCGCTTCCAGTCCGGGTCACCTGCATCGGGCTCCTCCAGCGATGGCATCTTACCTTGTTGGGTGTGCCTTTGGCTCTTATGCGAGCCTACGGACGTGTTCAGGATGGTTGGTGGTGAGAAGGTTCTTTAAAGAAAGCGGTAAACTGGTAGTTGGTTTAAGATTGTTTATTAAATCAACTCTCCCGTACTAAATTAACACTAACAACTTAGGGCAAAGGCAAGAATAATTCACTCCATTAACGCAGTTGCTCTCAAACTGACTGTTGCATCTCTTGGTGCTTCCAACTAGCGTTCCCCCCTTTACTTTGCTCTGCATAATCTATTCTACTACTTTATATTACGTTATTATTATTGTTAAATATTACCTGCCACACAATAAAACTTCATAACACTCATTTTCCATTCAAACATAGCAAAAAGACCTGATAATAATTTAACTATAGTACTTATACAATGTACCTTCAGAAACATGAATACTAGATCTGCAAAAAGATCTGACCTAGTGAACTCAAATTTACCTCATAAACTCTAAATTTAAAATATTTAAATACATAATCATTTCTCTCTTGTAAATAAAATAACTGTAACAAACTATTTATTAAATTTATTTTATTTTCCAGATTTGAAGACATCAAGCTTTAATGTTAATGTTCGTAATCGCAAACAGTACAATACAGAAAAGACTTTTAAGTGTAAGGAGTGTTTATATACTTGTGTTCAATTTGGTAACCTTAAAAGGCACATGAGAATACATACAGCAGAAAGACCTTTTAAATGCAAGGAATGTACATATACTTGTGGTAATTCAAGTCATCTTAAAGAACACATGAAAACACATACTGGAGAAAGACCTTTTAAATGCAAGGAATGTTTATATACTTGTGCTCAATCGGGTTCCCTTAAACGACACATGATAACACATACTGGAGAAAGACCTTTTAAATGCAAGGAATGTACATATACTTGTGGTAGTTCGGGAACACTTAAACAACACATGAGAACACATACAGGAGAAAGACCTTTTAGATGCAAGGAATGTACATATACTTGTGGTAATTCGGGAACCCTTAAACAACACATGAGAACACATACAGGAGAAAGACCTTTTAAATGCAAGGAATGTACATATACTTGTGGTAATTCGGGAACCCTTAAACAACACATGAGAACACATACAGGAGAA
>JAGFPH010020777.1:0-13910 GCA_018207615.1 Philaenus spumarius | reverse complement strand
AATATTATGAAGAGGTAAAGTTTGTTTGTTTGTAATCTCTGGCACTACTGAACCGATTGAAAAAAATGTTTTACTAGTAAAAAGGTACACTATCCCTGAGTAACATAGGCTATAATTCATTTCGATAAAAACCTATTTTTTATTTCAATATTTGTAAATTGAGTCGGAAAAAAAATATCTTAGGTTAGGCCTAGAATGATAAACCAACACTGCATCTATTACCATAGCAACCAATTGAATAAAATAACAGATAGTATAGGCCTAGCTGTTTGCTCCAATATCTATATATTAATAGGCAAGCACAAAACTTGTCGTCCTTCTTTCTCAGCTTGTGTGCATCGTAGGAGAAATTCGCGCATACCGTTAGAAAGGTAGTGTCCTGTAGATGAGCAGAATCCCATTATAATTTACATCGGTACTCAGGGATACGCCCCAGTGGCCCTCAAAGTTTCAATGTTAATCTTATAGAAGGTAAATCTTAAGGAAGAAGAAGAAAGATTTCTTTTGATTTTATCAGGGGCACAAAAAACAGCTGTTCGTATGAAAAGCTTAAAACAGCTGATTTTGATCAACAGCTGATTTTGATCAAAAACTGATTTGGATCAAAAACTGAATATAATTTTAGGTTAGGTAAATCAAGCAATAGCGAAGCATTGCCGGGTCCACTAGTTTTCATTAATAGCTGATTTCAAAATTTGAAGCAATTATTTTTGTATTTCCTAGCTTTTAGGTTAGGGTTTTAAAGTGTAGACATTGTGCCTTGCTGGTTCTTTTAACCATTATTATAACTGCTGTTATAAAGAATAAGAAATAATTTAATTTGAACATTTAACATTATTTACCATCTTAGTTTTGAGGTTATTATTAATCCTACAGCTTTATTATAAATAAAACATAACATATGTTTTTAGAAGGTTACAGTGGGGGTTGGTGTGCGGAGCCTAGGGCCGGGTTCACACGAGCCACAAACGCACCACAATCGCAAGCAGAAACGCGCCACCAGCGCCTCTGAATCGCAGGTGTCCTTTCAGACGACAATCGCGCGATTACGCTACAATTAGCGTTTGCCGACGATTTCATTCCCCGCCTTTTTAAAAACGAGTAGTCTTCACTTGGAAAGGCAACCGAATACATGCAAACTTGATCACTATCAAGTTTTTTTAACGTTGTAAGATGTTATTAATTTGTCAATAGTCACATTAGAACTCTTGAAAGAGTGTATTATAATTAGGATTAAAGTAAAGGCCTATACTATAATTACTTTACTTACTTATATCAGTCTTCTCGTTGATTTCCATCAAATCATAACCAGCATACAAAGCGGAGGCCACGTCTTCCCATGCCTTTAACTTTAAATGTTTATTGCAGTATTCTCCCCTTTCTTCATCCCATAAGACAGGCCTACACTCTACTTCAATAATAAATCGGTCTGTGTCAAAGTCATTCATAATAAAATGGTAATTAAACTTTTAAAATTTATTTTGAAGAACTAACAAAAAAGACGACCGTTTGCTACAATTGTCACAAACGCAATAATCTGCCACAAACGCTAAAACTGCCGAGAACAGAGCCACTACATGCGATTTTGCTGCTTCCTGGCGACAAACGCGAAAAGGCGCCACTGCGTGTGAAAGGTTTTCCGCGATCTCATGTTATTTAAGTGGATCATAACTTTCCTGCGTCAGACTGCGATTCTTCCGCCACAAGCGCGCCACAAACGCCAGAAGTCGCGTTTGGCGATTGTGGTGCGTTTGTGGCTCGTGTGAAACCGGCCTAGCAAGTCATTAAAAATAGAGATCATTGCGCTTCACACGCCAATTAGTTCCTCGTTTAAGACGAATTTTTTTTATAAATGTGTAGGACTAGTCGTAACCTCAAAGCTAAATTGATAAATTATATAAATTTCATACATACAATAATTATTGTTTATAATATCAAAGTGGTTATAACAAAGGTTAAACAGAACCAGCATTATTTGTCTACGAGTAAACAAACCTTAACCTAATAACTGTTCATGCAAATTATTTTAAAGTATAAAATCAGCCATAATGGAAAAGGTTACACGACATTTTATTTAATTTATAATTGTATTATTATTATTAGTATTCGCCTAATGACGTTGGGAGAGCAGAGGATAGTGCCTTAACTTGGTGTTTCAAACCTACACAACTGTGTTGTAGGTTCAAACTGCAGAATATTGAAGATTGGACGAGTGTGAATAACCACTACGTCACTCTGCTTGCCAGTTTAAATACGCCAGTTTAAAATAATTTGATAAAAACCTGATTATTGTCTCAACATTGCAAATCTTAATTACCAAAAATAGTATTTACATGTCTTAATTTTCTTTACCTCAGTTAAAGAAAATATAATATTTACTTTGGTATAATAATACAATATTTAGAAAAGTACACAAATTTCAAGCTATTTAACTTATCCGTTAAAATAATATATGTGAACTTTAAAGTGTTAAGATTTAAAGTTATATTATTAAACTTGTAAACATATGCATTAAATTTTAGAAAATAAATTCCCAAGTCTGTATTCACTGAAAAATTTTACTAAAATAGCGATCCATTAAAGTAAATTAATTATGAGCTAATTTGTACGGGCGGTGTTTATTATTTAAAGTCAATAATGTATTCATGAATTCACGAGAGCCAGAATAATAACCCCGATGCCTTGTTATGAATCATTTACAATTTGCCGAAATGAATAATTTATAAAGTTAAAGTTGATTGAAATGTAATCGATTATTGTTAAAATGAGTAACGCCTGATTTGATTAGTGTTCGTTAAAACACCACTTAACATAAACGGTAGGCCTACCAAGAACTGGCACATACTTTCTCACAAACATATTTAAATTATTAAACAGATTCGCCGTGACTTCATAATTGTATGAGGGGTAGGAGAGGTGATATTAAAGTAGGAGATGAAGCAATAAATATTATTACTATTATCAAGAGAGAAAACTAATCGATCGATTTCGAACAAATTTGAACCAAACACGTTAATTAGGCCTGTATAGATGCACGAAAAAATGCTTGGATTTTTTTTTAAAAAGAACTCCCTTTTCTGCCAAAAAAAACCCCAAAAATCAGTTATTATTATTATTAGTTAAACGAGAATTTTTAGAAAGATTCGGTTTTTTGCATATTGTAGGGTACATTAAGGGCAACAAATAAGCTAAATGTTATCAAAAAGTTTTTTCATACAAAAATAATAACAGATTTTTTGGGGTTTTTTTGGCAAAAAAGAGGTTTTTTTTCAAAATTTTCAAAACCTTTTTTCGTGTATCTATAAGACCCAACTGACATGTTTGGTGCAAATTCGGTCGAAATCGATAGAATAGTTTTCTCTCTAGCTTTGTATACATACAGACATTTTTTAAAAACCACTTTTTTGAACTCAGGGGTTTTCAAAACGGATGTTTCCACAAAAATCTCAACATCGATTTTGTTTGCGATCACTATACTTTCTCTATACTATAGTATAGTGAGAAAGTAAAAGAAAAGGATCAGTACTTTCAACAAATTTATGAGAAACCCTAACAAATAAAAATAAAGAAGGAAAACTAAACCAGCTTTTATTTGTCCCGATGTTTCCTTAGCAAAAAGTTCTGCTATTTTCTATCACTGTTTCAATATATATATATATCCTTAGTTACATAAATACAATTTAAACTGGTAAGTAAAAAGAATTGTAAATGGTCTGGTCTCAAGTTGTGGAGAAAAATACAGACACAGATAATTTGAAAGAAAGTTAAGACCAGTAAATAATTTAAGAAATAAGATATTTTAAATGTTTAATATTTTAACTATTTAAAATACATAAATCTCAGCTAGTTGAACGTGTATAGTTGTAGGTGTCTGTTGTTATAAGTCAGCTGTTTACTATAACATCTCTAAACATCCATCTAGACCTCTTCTCAACGGAATTGTCTTTGGCAGCTGATTGTATACTTTGAAACAAATTGTCATATTTAATGTGTAGGTTAGGTTTTATTTAGAAATGAGAATCAGCAGTGGCGGATTGCCTATTAGGCCCGTGCGTAGGAACTGCAAGCTCCAAGGAGCCCATTGAATTTGTTCTGCACGATCTGCTTGGTTGTTTTAGTTCTATTCAGAAGTTACGAAACTTTTGTTAATTTTAAAAAAAATCCAAAATTGTTTTACCATTTGTAATGCTGGCATACAATTTTATTTTCCTCGTTACTAAACATTTTGCGCTTCTTGAGCTAATAACTTTTAATGTTTTACACTAAAATTTGATTTGCATTAAAATTCTTTTGCTACAAAAAATATATTATTGTATACTTTTAGATTGGGATATAATTACTGTATTTGGTGATTTACAAAAAAACGCTTGCAGAAAGAAAAAACCGCCATTATGATTATAGGGTTAAAAGGACATTTTACCAATTAATGTCACAGCTTAATGTACGCACAAATTTCATCAGCCCAGTTTTTTATTTTTATTATTATTATTTTAGTCGATTTTAACTTAATATCCATCATACAAATTGTAGGCCTAGTTAGGGCCGGGAATTGATAAGTGCCTAGGGGCCGCTGAGCTCGTAATCCACCACTTACAATGAGTGTAAGTCGTGCTGGAACTTTTCAACTTTTAAAACTCCTGTTTAACATACAACTTATAATTTGATAGATATGTAATAATATATTTACCATCTTAGCTTTGAAAATAAGACTAATCTTACGTATCGCAGGGATCTCTTCTACTCCAAAGGGATATTTTGACATGGTAAGTAAAAATTACTTAAACACTCTGCACTTACTGTTTATGATTTTTTATAAATAGTTTAAAAGATTGGTTTGGAATAAAAATAATTTTGAAATTTCAATTGTTCCATTTATAATACACAGGTTCTGTGGATTGGAGATTATCAGTGTTGCCTCAATAACCAGATATTTAGTACACCAATAGTTCCATTCTCAGCTGATTTCGTGCTTTGAAACAATCAATTGAATGGGTTTACACATTATCTGTTACGTATTACCGTCAAGTGACCCTCTTATGTGTTGGAACACACCACCGCGATTTTTGATGTCATCGTGCATCCATCGCCTGCTGGTGTTAAAAAATCACTCGTGAGAAGTCTGCAGAACATTAAACAATGGTTACAACATCAAGAAACACAGACACTAGTACTCATTGAATATATTGACAATCTGAGAACTGTTTAAAAAGTATGTAAACAAAATATCGTATTTATTTAATAAAAATAGTGATCATCTGTGTATTAAAATATAAATTGTCTTAACTGTTTAGCTGATAATTTTGCAAGCGGTGACGTTATTGGCGTGCGAAGCAAGCCAGGTTTCTCCTAATATTTTATAATTTATCTTCAATAAATGTGTAGGATTAACCATAACCTCAAAGCTAGTACTGTAAATTATTATTAAATGTTAAATTAAAATTATGGAATGTATGGCATACAATTTTTAAATAACAAGCACTATTAAAAGAATACTCGTAAACATAAAACTGACCATCAAATAGGAAGTACAACTTGTTATGATGTTTTGAAATTTCCAATGGAAGTGTAGATTTATTACAATAAACAGCTGAATAATAAACAAACACTGAACACCAATCAGGTTATCTAGGTTTTTTTAAGTAAGTATTCAAATTTTAAAAGATTTGTTTACGGGCCTAAACTTCTTATAAAGTTATAATTTGTAAATTTTACTATTTTCCCAACCAACGTAAGTAACTCTGTAGATTTTAGATTGTCAAAACATAGTCAGTGAGTTTTAACATAATTTTACTTGGCAGTTAAAATTTTATATGTAGGTATCTACAAACCTCTTTCATTTTACTAAACGATTGTATTTCAACAAATATAAATATTACTTAAATTAAGTAAAAAACTTTACAGTATTACAAATAATGTTAAGAATAATTTAATACCGACATTGCAAATAACTATTTTAGGTCTTATAGTTAGTTTACAGTTAACGTTTTAATTAAACTAAGTTTTACACAAATATTGGAATGGATGTAATTATATTAAAAGTACGGAAAGAACACATTTATTTCAGTTTGTTTAGTACTCTTTAAACAATGCAAGAAATTACACAGAATAATTTACGTAAAAATTTAAACAGAATTAACTTCAATTTGTCTGGTTCCATAATTTTATCTGTATTTTAAATCTGTATAGTGCATAATAATGGATTTTTAATTAATTACATTACTTGAAGCAATATACACCTATTTAAAAAAAAAATAGAAATTCCAAAAAATAATTCAACTTTAAAACATTGGACAGTAATAATGTTTGTATATATAACAGGCTAAACATTGCGAATTAAACTACTTTAAAGTTTGTATTAAACGACCATATTGAAAATGTACTAACAACCATGCATATGAATGTGCTGAAAAAGAAGCCAAGTTATCCTACTAATATGAAAACCGAATGTAGAATTCTTTGGTTTGATGAATAATAAAAATACCTTTTACATTTACATTTGTGCAAGTACATTACGTGTATTAAAACAATTAATTGAAATGCTCACATGTGACACACTCGAGTCAATTTTATTCATATCCCTTTGAATTGTATATAACTCGTACTAAACGCGATTCAAACGAATTAAACGTGTTTTTACATTACTTTGAACTTATTATAACTTACATCATGTACGGTTTTTACTGTGTATGCTTTGAAAAGACTAAATAGATGTAAAATACTAAAATAACTAACTTCAGTAAAACGTAAAAAAACTAAATTTATTAATTTTAATCTTGGAGGACTCTCGTTTGATTTACAAATAAATTCTGACAATATCGAAAATTAATTATTAGGACCTATTATTTGTGGGTGTGTCAAATTGCTCATATAAAATATCTGTGTTTGGTTGTCGATGAAAAGGTTTAATAGAAACCGCACTTTCTACAACTCTAGAACTAATGAATAGCAAACACCAGAAATGCTGTTACTTAAGAAATATCTCAGGAAATATCTTACGTTTATTTTATTTTGCTCCGTTTCAATCAATAATTAATGGCGACATATACAATTCGTGGGACAAAACGTCTTCTCACATTTGTAGTAACTCTTACGGGTAAGTCATCTATTTGTGTAAACACCGATGTCAACAGACTGTTCCAACGAACAAGAAAATTGCACAAAGTTTGTTAAACAGGCCTACAGTTAGATTTAAAAAAAAATCTATTAAGACCCTAAAGCATTTGCCAAACTGCCAGCTTATATAAGAACTTGTATTACATAAATTTTAAATTACAAATTATTCTTAACTAAATTCTTTTAGTTATATTGACCCTTGATTTGCCTTAACCCTAGAACCGTCGGCTTTCGAAAATTGATTTTTTGGCGTGTGCAAGCATTTCTTCATAAATTCGCCACAAATAGTAAATGAACCCCGATCTAAATGTGTTCCGTAGCTTTTTTGTAGGGAAAGGTTCAAATAATTTATATATGCCAGTAAATAAATGATAGATGTGAAATTTACAAAGTTATTAGCTCAAGAAACAAAAAATGTTCTGTTACGAAAAATAAAAGTTCAACTTTAGGTCTACATAAAAAGTAGTAAACATTTTTTGTAATTTTTCCATAAATGTAAAAAACTTTTGTAATTTAGTTCTAAATAGAACTGTATGAAAACATTTATTAATTTCAAATTTATTATTTTGAAAACACCAGTTTTTATGTTCCAACTACAAGGGTGCTAACAAAACTAGGCCTGGTTTGAAACGTAATTTAGGAATATTTGCTTTACCCAAAAATAAAATATTATTATAACAAAGTGTAGAGAATAAATTAAAGAATTGAACTATATACTTTGTAAATTGTTATTTCATAAAAGTATTGAGTTGGCTTTACTTGTATCACAAAATGAGATGAAACAAATGAAATCTCGTGCGGACAAAGGAAATTCAAAAAATGACTGTTAAAACAGCCGTGTTTTGCAAACTCAAGCGGTAGTATGAATTCTGCGCAAGTCTGTACTTTCAACTGCTGTATAACATCTAAAAAGCCAAATATAGTTGCACCATATTTACACCAAATGAAATATTGAACTTTGGTCTATAAATAGATATCAAAAAGTCTATTGAAATAGTTCGAATTATAAAAGATATCTCGAACTCAAAATATGCTGTTTTATTGGTTGAAATCTGCTCAATTGCAAAGGTTTACAGACAATTCCATATCTTTGGAACTATGCAAGTGACTTTTGATTTGATGGCAGTTTTAGAAAGTTAAAATCTTAACGAATCCAAAGGTATCTCTACATTATTTTCAAAATATCCCGGTCTAGCGCAATTCAGCTTTAGAGAAGTGACAAAATAGAGCATAATTGCATTGTATTTCACGCGCGGCAAAACGTTTACAGAAAACTAAAATTTTAAAACGATGATTACATATGTATATATACGTTTTAGAAAGAAATTTTAAATTCAAAAATTAAAGTTTGAAACTTTACCATTCCAATGGTGTTTGACGTTTTGAGATTGGTAGATTTTTAGTGGGTCAAATATTCAATACAATCACACATTACAAATGTGTTGTCATGATCGCACTTTTCCAGGGAAACAGAGAATAAAGAAAATAAATGGAAACACTTTAAAAAAATATTTTTTATTTTTTCAGTAATCATAACATAAATAGAGAAAATATTCATAGATTGGCGGTATATCTGTAGCTATCAAAGAGGTCTACGATTTGCTTTCATTGTTGTAGTACAATATTTACTTCGGGTAAGTTTTTCATCCGAGGTACTGAGTCTGTTCAAGTGCTTTATAAATCCAGGAAGTGATATCCTTTTGTTCTTATTTCATTTGAGCTGAAATACATTTAATATTTGTTTAGCAAGGAAATTGTGCAAGTAACAACATGCTAACTGTTTCGGCATTTTTTGATTCGATGCTGATTGGTTTCTGAAATGCTACAAGTCTTGATGCTAGAATTCCACTCTTATTCTCCTAAACTACACGAACTCTTGATAATCTTTTATTAAATCTATAACCAGCCTCACTCCGAGATTTCTGATCCTACGGTTTCATTAATTTTACATTTATTGCTAAAGCCTCATCTGCGACAAATATATATTGAAAAATTTCAGATGTATTCGGTTTTGGTAAGTTCAGAGCTTTTCTCTTTTAAAGATCTACAAATCTTGAGTAATACATAACTCCTCCATCAGTATTCGTCCATTAATCCCCACAACAACCATAACAAATTCTCTTTTGCCATTTACCACAGCAATAAGACCGATAATTAAAACCCCTCTGTAGTTGTAAAATAAGGAATTGTATTTTCAGTTTTAATGGCAATATTCCAAAATTGATCTCAGAAACTAAAAAAAATTGTAACAAATTAAACAATGAAACAAATAAAAATACTAAACTAGAGTTTATTTAAAGAAGTTAATTGATATGTAACTCATTCATATATAATCAGATCTATCTGAAGAACGAGTATAGGGCGAGTAGCTGAGCAATCCACGTTAGCAACCCTTGTTGCATCAAGATCCCCAATCGTTTCATCTCCACTTACTCAGAAAAAACGTAGGGCTATTGTAGACCTTTGGAAAGACGAAATTCCATTAATTTATTCATTTCTGCAAACGAGTCCACGGATACCTGCTAGTATATTTATATATCTATTACCATCCATATAAAGTAGCATCCATATAAAGTTATTTATACACATGCTAGACAGTTTCACAAAGTTAAATTTTTTTAAATTCAATTCTTAGCATTAAAAAACTAAATTTGACTTTGGATGTGTATTTGAAAACCTTTATAACAAAAACTTACTTTATACTAAAAAATACTGTTAGTAAGATGAGTGAAAACAAAACGCTAAATTTTAATGAAATTATACTAATACTAGGGGAACAACCTGCGTGCTCCGCATGCCAACACCGTTGGAACCTTCTGTACACATAATCATGTTATGTTTTCTTTATAATAAAGGTTTAGGATTAATAATAACTCCAAAGTTAAGATGGTAAATAATGTTAAATGTTCAAATCAAATTATTTCCTATATTTTACAACAGCAGTTATAATAAAGGTTAAAAGAACCAGCAAGGCTCAGGTCTACACTTTCATAAAAACCTAACCCAAAATTTAGAAATACAAATAATAGCTTAAAAATTTGATATAAACTGGTAATGGAAATATTGGAGCAAACAGCGGTTTTATCTGTCATTTTATTCAATTGGTTGCTATGGTTATGAATGTAAATACATGTCGTGTTGGTTCATCGTCCTAGACCTAACCTAAGATTTTTTCCGACTAAACTTACAAATATTGAAATAAAAATTATTTTTATGAAAATGAATTATAGCCTATGTTACTCAGGGACAGTGTAGCTTTTTATTAGTAAAACTATTTTTTCAATATGTTCAGTAGTTCCAGAGATTACCCCCTACATACAAACAAACAAATGATATCTCTTTATATTATTAGTATAGATATGTTTCGAAAATTATGTATTTAGAAGGTACTTTTACTTGAACTAAGACAATTATTGAAAAGCAAATGTTGCATATATATTTGTAACACAAAACCGTTTCTTGGTTAACAAAATAATTATCAAATAAAATACTGTGGAAAAGAGTGAGATAAAGCAGAGGAAAAAGGTAAAGGAGTAAGTAATGTGTTAGAAATTTGATTTGACCTTTTAAGGCAAGACTGTATTTTGTTTAACCATTCAGTTAATTACATTTATATAATACATTATATATTATACAACATAATACATTATATATATTGTAATTACAACTAATTTTATAACTATTTCTATAAACAAGTGAGTAGCCCCAACATGCATCCGTATAGAAACATAAAGCACTACCTTTTAAAATGGGCGAAAAAGTTCCACAGCCATTATCCCCTGAACGATCTCCCAAAAGTATATTATATAAGACTAGTTAACTAGAACAGAAATAATCAATCAAATCCAATTGAACCAAGCAACAGATTTTCAAAGATACACTCAAAAACTAAATTATGGTAAATAACACATAAATGAAAAATTACACAATTAAATAAACACATACAGAATGGATACAAACTCTGAAAACGAAAGGATTTTCTAACTTCTAACAATGATAGAAACGTGTTTAAACTCTCATTTATCAGAAATGTCTATTTTGTATAACTTGTGATTTTAAAGTTTGTATAATATCAGCCTTTTTACAATATGGTGGTCAACTTTAAAATTGATAATGTATCACCTGATTTGTATAATTAAGATTATTGAATTTTAGGGCTTTTTTGTTTTTCGTTATTATAATCAATAACAAAATAAAGGCAAAATTCAAATACAAAAATTAAGAGGGATAAAAGTCTGAAAACGCAGATTTCTTGGTTTCCAACGAGAATGTTAAATGTCTCTTTTAAAAAGAATTTAGTATATTTTGAATAACATGGTGGATTTGAAATTTTGATAATATATGCCATTTTTAGAAAATAGCGGCCAACTTCAAAATTTAAAATGGAATCACCTACTTTGTGTTGTTGAAATTATTCGATTATACACGTAATTTCTAGACTGTTTATTTTTTACATTTGTTTTTAATACAGCCAACTAATTTGTGTATCTTGGACTTTTAGATTGTTAAAAGGCTCTAGCTATTTGAGGGTAGGATATAAAACAATAATTTGAATTTTTTTAAATATAGATATTATATGCCGGTTTTGAATTATCTACGAGATACTTAAAAAAAAGGCACATTCGTTTTTGAGACTTGTTATGCACTATGTATCCTATTTTAAAAAAAATAGGAAAAACCAAAAATTCTAAAACCGGTTTATCCTTTACACTTTCATTCCAATACTCGCTCCATATACCGCCTGGAATATACCTCCATATATCTCCAAATACCATATTAAGCTGAGATCAAAGTTAAAGTGTTTTAGCTACGTGTTGTATGCATAATATGTAAATATATCTCGTGAACCCCTAAATACGCTAAACCCCTCTTAAACCCCTACAGCTAGTCTGCACTCCCGTGCGGTGTTAAAAAGGGTATAGAATAAACGCATAATAGAAACATATTAAATAAGATAAATTTAAAACAACAAAAGTAAATACAAACTTTGTACAATTCGTGTTTACTAAATGTAAACAACAAATTACAATTTCCAGTGTATGTCCTACCGCTAAGCTTTCAACCTTCCAACCACACTTTACCCGTTCGGGCGTATAACTTTCCACGTAATCTCTCTTCAAATATATATTTAACCTCAAATTGCATTAAGCTCCACACCACCTTTGTAATCCTTTGAGTAGTAGTTTGAGCCGTTATTAAATTGAATACATTCACGTAGCTCATAGTTCTACATTTTACATTCCAATTAACAATTATTGTACATACTTCAATTCGACTGTTTCCTCTGAACTATAGTGATCGTGGGTAAAACTAATAATGAATTATGTTTTGTAAGTGAACCGTTCATGTGACGGCTGTTGATCAACTACCGTTCTTGGCTCCACGTGTGTAGCTTTGTATAGACATTAAAACTGGAGTGGATCTAGAACAAACCAAAGGAATAAAATCATGTATCTATTAACTAGCTGAATACCCGTGCTTCGCTTCGGGGAATTGTTTTGCATCACTATGTACATAATTGTAATATTTCTCCCTCATTGTCTTTCATCTTTTATTTCACGAAAGTGAATTATTACATGTATTTTCAATTAGTTTGGTATGTTTTGTTCATTGGCTGTCCGACAATTGTCTTCGTCAAGGTATGTTTGCTAAATAATTTAAATCAATTAAAAATAAAGAATTCAAAGTGAAGAGCGTCTTCTTTTTCAACCGCTAAATCTACAGACTGGTAAATCACAGTCTTAGCTGGATGTTGCAGTTCGAACAGATACGACTTTAATACGCGCATGCATAGATCGTGATGGATTTGATCGGCTTTACAGATTTAAATATTTCCTTTAAATTAATAAATGCCAAATTTCAGATCCCGAGCTTTAAGGAAAGAAAACCAATTAATTTTTATAGTTTTTAGGGGTTGCTATCACATTTTCACCCCTTAGCAGCACGTAATAAAATGTAAAACTGGTTTAGGCCTACTTTGTATGTGCTTTTCAAGAAATAAATGTACACAATTTCAGCTTTCTAGCTTTGAAAGTATAAAAAACAACATTTATTTTTTTAGGGGTTGTTTTCAACTCTTAAAAAGCCAAATATTTTAAAATTATTCTTAGTGCATCTCTAGTGAATATGAGCATATGTATACCAAATTTTACCTTCCTCAACGTTATTCAATTAATATTTATAGTTTTATAGGAGTTGTTACTACTTTTCAATCCATTAGCATAAAGTTACAAAGTGTAAAACTGGTTTATTTTATATGCATCTTGTACGAAATTAATGTAAACAATTTCAGCTCTCTAACTTTCAGGAAAGTATCAAAATAAATATTTATAGTTTTTAGGGGTTGTTACTACATTTCTACCCCTTAGCAGAACGTGACAAAAAGTAAAACTGGTTTACTTTTTATATGTGATTTTAAGAAATAAATGTATATCATTTTTGCTTTTAATTAAAGTAAATAAATAATATGTATAGTTTTAGATGTTGTTTCAACCCTTTAAGACTATATATTTATAGTCCTTTCTCAGTGCACCTCTAGTACCTGTGAGCAATATTTGTACCTAATTTCACATTAATAATCCATATGGTTTTTGAGATATAAAACAAACATAAGAAGAATAAGGTTTTTAGGGGTTGTTTTAGCTCTTAAACGAGAAATATTTCAAAATTCTTTCTTAGTGCGCCTCTAGAGCCTGTGAGCAATATGTGTACCAAATTTCACGTTCCTAGGCCATATGATTTTTTAGATATAAAAGAAACAATATTTATGGTTTTAGGGGTTGTTTCAACCCTTAAAC
>JAGFPH010020776.1:3632-13910 GCA_018207615.1 Philaenus spumarius | reverse complement strand
TATTTCTACGGTGGTGTAGACCACACATAGCTAGATTACCTCGCAGCTATAAGTTACCAAGAAATAATGTAATCTATTAAGCTAGGTTTCACTTTCCTGGAAGGCATACTAGGAACTATATGTGTGTTCCAGTAAACGGTATTGTTAGTACCTTTCATTTTTAGTATCTGGTTTCTAAGTAATAACCTATCATTTAGTGACAGTAAATGTGGATATCATGTTTTCCAATTACAGTATGAGAAGATATTTAACTTCAAAGAAGCGTTAGAAACTCATTTTTATTTTAGACGGTAGTGCAGATGAGCGTGGCCACAGATTCGAACGGAAAGAAATAACGGTTCGAGAATATTAATCAACTCCCTTTATAAAGTGTTTAACAAATTAATGGTATATTTTATTTTTACGTTGTTTTCTTTAACATGTTCACTGCTACGCAAATTTCGTATTTCCTATGCTAGGAGCTGGCCTTTTATTTTTTATATTTTTAGCCTAAATGAGTATAAATTACTTTATTTTTTATTTTTGATCCTTTCTACGTAATAGTCACTAATATTTTAAAGCGGACGCACATGTACATCCATAGCACATAGGCTTAAAAATCTCTTGCAAACCACGCAATGCATTGTGTATTGAAAATACTCCCAATACGGGGTTTTGCATCGGCCGCTTCTCACAGTGTTCAGTGTCAAGTTCACATGTGCGTCCTTAGCAGTGAACGTGTTGAACAATCTTCAGGTTTATGTTTTCTTAGTTGTCTTAGTTATATGATAACTTGAGTTTAATACACAAATAAATGATGGCAAATATCCGAAAATAAATAACTATAAAAAGTATAAAAAATCCAACAACAAAATTTAACTTAAACAGGTGAATTATGAACGGATGGGCAGTGTTGCCAGATTTGTCGGAAAGTAAGACCTGCTAACAACTTAGGCTATATGTTATACAAAGTGAAAACCTACTGGGATTGGAGAGTTTAAGTTGGTTTAGTTAGGTTTCCTTAAATAAACATAATATATTTTCTTGGACGCCGAGACGTGGGGGGGGGGGGGGCAAAATGGGCACATTACCCCGGGCCCCCAACGTCAGGGGCCCTTGGATTTTAAAATAATTAAATAATTGAAAACAATGAATATGTTGATTTAACAGCCAATTTACTTTTTTCAATAATGCATTAGTTTTAAAATATTTGTATGAAACCCACAATAAATTGTTATATGTAACTGAGTTCAAAATAAAAATGTTCCTCCGAAAGGAAAAATAATTAAGTGAATTTATAAAGTGGGATTTTTAAGTTACTCGGACAGATTTGTTTTTGTGTGGTATTAAAGGTGCGTGTTGGCAGTACTGCAGCGTTTCGTCTGCTCGACAGTGCAGTCGCAGTCTACCAGACGAAGTGAGTTTGAATTTTGTTGTTTACAAGAGTCTACCTAGTTTGTATTCAACACCCTATAAAACCGGGTGGCCACCGGTTGCGAAACTGAGCGGAGCGGAGTTGACTTAGGGTGGCAATAGAAAGCGGAGTTTAGCTGAGTAGAATCCCCGTGTACAAACAACTTACTCCATTTCAACCAGTTTCATTGTATGCGCCAAACATGACGGTCTTCTCAAATAAAAACAAACTTTTGTATTTGCTTCTTAGTTCTGAGTCGCATGATTCTATGAAAATGAATTTACTTGTTTCGTGGCTAGTTTATATTCTAAAAAATAAATGGGAAAATGCATTTTTTTAAACGCGATTGAAGCACGGAGAATTTAAGCACTAGACAGAAAAGCAAATATTGTAAATATAATTGTTGAAATATTATAAATAATATAATAATATAATTTGTATCTAATTGTTCGAAATTGATACAATAAATTTTAAATCTTTATTTTGTCTTGTCTTTGTTTTTATCCAAGATAGGATAATAATATAACAATTAAAACTAATTTTCTATATAGTGTATTGGATAATAATCACAATATTTTAATTGCTTATTTTGTTTTGTTGTAATATTGTAAAAAGATGACTAAATCGGCAAGGTCGGACATAGACTAAAAGTTATTGAAAGTACACAAATTTTAGACGAGGATGAAACGAAGTTACCTTTGAAATCGGACCTGGTTGGATTTGAAACTACGCTTTACTGACTCTTGCGTAGTCAACTCAACTCAGCTCAGCTTCAGTTGCCACACTTCCATGCAAACCATTAGGTTAGTTTTGCTGGCGTAGTCAACTCAACTCAGCTCAACTTCAGTTGCCACACTTCCATGCAAACCATTGGGTTAGTTTTGCTTGCGTAGTCAACTCAACTCAGCTCAGCTTCAGTTGCCACACTTCCATGCAAACCATTGGGTTAGTTTTGGTTGCGTAGTCAACTCCACTCAGCTCCGCTCAACTTCGCAACCATTGGCCACCCGGCCTAAGTTTCAATAGCCTATAGGCAATTATATCATTAGTTTCTAATATGTATTACTACCTGTCTACGTGTACTATATTATTTTCAATTTTTACTTTCTCACTATACTATAGTATAGAGAAAGTACTGTATAGTGATCGCAAAAAAATCGATGTTGAGATTTTTTGTGGAAATATCCGTTTTGGGACCCCCTGAGTCCAAAAAAGCGGTTTTTACAAAATTTAAATCTGTATGTCTGTATGTATACAAAGCTAGAGTGAAAACTATTCGATAGATTTCAAACAAATTTGCACCAGACATGACAAGTAGGCCTGTACAGATGCACGAAAAACGGTTTTGAACAATTTTGAAAAAGAACCCCCTTTTTGGCAAAAATCCCCCAAAACATCTGTTTTTATTTTTACTGTATATGCAAAAAACCGCATCTTTTTAAAAATTATCGTTTAGCTAATAATAATAATAATAATAGTAATAATAACTGATTTTTGTTGGATTGTTGGCCATAAAGGGGGTTGTTTTCAACATTTTTCAAAACATTTTTTCGTGCAACTATACAGGCCTAATTGACGTGTTTGGTGCAAATTTGTTCGAAATCGATCGAATAGTTTTCTCTCTAGATAATAATAATAATATTTATTAGTTAATCTCCTAGTTTAAAATCACCTCTCCTGCAATTATGAAGTCACAGTGAATCTTTTAATAATTGAAATATGTTTGTGAGAAAGCATGTGCCAGTCCCTGGTACCGTTTATCTTAGTATTAACTATTGTGTGAAAAAGTTACCCCCCCCCCCCCAACCCGTTCGAGTCAGGGGACCTCAAGAATTAAATTTGCCCCAGGCCTCCCAAACACACTCGGCGGCCCAGAATACTTTACGTGTTAACTTGGGCGTAACAACGCAATTACATGTTGGTCAATTTCACAACGTTGTCAATATTCGTGTTTATTCTTTTGTTAAACTTCTTCAAATGTCGTTTTATTGGTTCCAGTGCTGAATTTGTATTATACCGCGTTAACTAAGATAAATAAAAATTGTTCACTTTGTTAAAAATCATTTTATGTCTTATACTTGTATACCGCTGGTATTATTTACCCTTCTGGTTGCAAGTAAATTGTTTGGTTTGTTTTCTTTAGTGCAAAAATAGCGAAAGTAGTTGAACTTAGGTTAGTTCAAGGGTTTTCCTACAATTCTGTTCAATTTGACAACATTGTCAATATTCGTGTATCTTATTTGGTTAGAGTTCTGCAAATGTCGTTTTATTGGTTGCGGTGCTGAATTCTCGCGTAATTTCTATAATAATTGTCTGCCGCAACAATCGTTTGGATTTTTAGACTCAACCTCACGCGTACTTTCATAATATGAAAATATCTTGCGAAGTATATGGCCAAACACATCTGCAGAGAATTATCTTATCTTATAGCGTTATAGTACAGCAGGATGTAATCACTCACTTAAGGGTCGGCTCTAGTAAAACAGAAAGCAACCTGCGACTCCAGCGTAGCGGCGGTAGGTTACGCGGACATTGCTCAGCCTAAATCCATTTAAAACCCGCAATTGTTCAAATAGCGTTATTTAAAAAATACCAAACTCTTGGGGACAAAATTCTTCATCCAAATGCCTTGGTAATTTTTCGCTATAATTAATAGTTACAACGTAAAAACATATTTAAAATCACCCTATAGCGGCAGTAGGTTACACGGACATTGCTCAGCCTAAATCCATTTAACACCCGCAATTGTTCAAATAGCGTTTAAAAAAAAAATGGGGACGAAATTCTTCATGCGAATGGCTTGGTAGTTTTTCGCTATAATTAATAGTGACAACATAAAAAAAAATTAAAAATCAATGTTTTAAATTGTAAATAAATATTAAACAAAATGTTTTTCTTAGTTTTGGAAAAGTAATTTGCATGCATATTGGCCATAGCTTTAAAATGACATATCGTTCATAACTATCCGATCAAAAATAAAGGAAAAATTTGGATTTTAATTTAACATTGGTCTTATGGAGTGTCATCCAACATGGCCGACAGCTAGAGCCGACCCTTAACCCCAATAATGAAAAACAATCCATACAAACTATTAAAGATTAAAAAATCATGTCAACAATAAAATAACGCACATATTTATAATTTGTTACGTTAAAATTCTGCATTTGCTGTCTATGCATCAGTAGCAATCTAAATAATTCATCATTCAGTTGGTGAGGACAATACTATGATTTGCAAATAATTGAAACAACGTATAATATTAAAGTCCGCTGAGTTGTTTCATTTTTAGTTTAAATAAAAAAAAACGATTTATCGACTTTTAGAAGCTCTCTTTTTATCGCGAATTTGGCGCCAAAATATTTACATTTTAATTGTTTAATATAGTTTTATTGAATTTAAAAAGTATACTGAATACTAGTGAACCTGGCATTGCTTCGCTAATTTGCTGGATTAAATTTTAAGGGTGGTTATCTCATTTCATCCCTTTCAATTAAGTAATCGAATGGAAAATGTTTTTCTACAACAATTAAAAATAACATAAAATCATGTTAGGTATATAGTTTGTAGGAATTTAGTGCAATTTATTTTTATTGTATGGAGGTAGCTACCCCATTTGAGTCTTTTTGTTTATAGTAACGATATTCTCTAAAAAAAGTCCTGGTACTAATATATGTAAAATGTGAAATTTTAATAAAATTAGTTGACTAGTTTTTGAGAATATAGAAAAAGTAAGTGGATTATTATTTAATTTGAAGGTTATTTATTCCATTTCATTAATTTGACTTAAGTAATACAATTGCAAATAGTTTTGTATATACATAGTTTTGTAATTGCATATTATTTAATTTTAGTTTTATAGCTTGAAGGAAGTTAGTTTAATATTTATTGTTAGTTTAGTTTATTGTTAGTTTAGTTAGTTTTATTTATTTATAGCTATATTTTATTGTATAGGTGTACCAACCCCACATTTCAACCCCTTCCAATCGTGAATCTAAACCATCCAGGGAACCACTAAAAAATACACAAAATTTCATCAAAATTTGTTCCGTCATTCAGGTAACATACACTCGTACAGAATAATTATATGTATAAAGATTATCAACATTAGTTGGTCAGTTTGAAATTAAATTAAAAGCTAAGTTAACAAAATAAACTATTAAATCCACACAAACCCGTTATACATTCCGAGAGGTCAAAGTATCAGTTCACATCACAGACGCACGATATCCAACTTTTCTTGATTGCGGAATGTTAGGGGGGGGGGGGGGGGGTATTAAATGTTAATGACCAAGTTACATTCACTTTTATTCGTGGTAAACACACCCAATAAAATAGTTCTGCACTTAATATAAACATGCATCGTGAAATCATTGTTAACAGCCTTTGTCTACGAGAGATTCCGATCTGTTGGACACATAGTTCCGCGAACTGAACTGTTTAAAAGTCCTTTAGGTCGATTTAGGTTGAATTCAGTTGTGTATAATTTGTACTGTCTCAGTTATTAAAACGACGCACCCTAAACCCACACGTAAAAAAAAGTATCCAACACGTAGTGATGAAATGAAACTCTATCAAACGCGTTCACAATAAATAAAACGGTTGCATTAGTGAATTTCCGTAGGAAAGATGAGCTATTGCAGTGACCCTTAAGGTGAGAAATAAGGTCGGGAGTAGTAAATGAACACCGACCATGGTCCCCAGAACACGTTTTGGGGTGTCATTAAAAATTTATATGGGTGTATATGTAGATCTATATATATATGTGTTCTCCCTCTAGCGGCCGTAATTTAAGTAGATTTTTTCCAAATTTGGTACACACGTTGGTTGACTGCAAGTAACTATTTTTTTTTAGATTTTTCGTACTGGAAGGAAACTTTGTACGGTTTTATATACGTAAAATAATATGATTTTTTACACGACTTTATAGCTCGCTTGGTTCCCCCAAAATCAATCAAAACGTAAAATACCATAAAAGTACCCGGTTCAGTCCACGTGAGAGCATCATCTAATCCGAGGCCGCAAGGGGTCAAGGTGCCAACTATAGCCCGTCTCAGGTTCAGTTGAGGCAAGCAGGGTGGGTAGTTAGGGTCGGTTTCAACCGTCATAAAACTGACCCTTATTAATGCCGCCTGAGTGAACCTGTAGGACACTCTAGTTTAAAATTGCAAATCTGTATGTCTTAAGTGAAAATAAAAAAAACGATATCATATTTCGTTTCATGATACTTTCCTGATAATGTTGATACCAAATTTGATTACATTTGGCCAACTTTGAGCTGTACTAGTATTATAAACTTTCTTAGTTGAATCAACTTTACTAATATGGTTTACAATAATAAAGCCACGAAAATGTACTAGAGAAGTTCATATTTAAATATGTAATAAATAATCATTATTTGAGAAAAAAACTCGATACTGTATCGTTATTTACCATAATACACACAATTGTGTGTTTGTACCATAGTAATAACATATTATAATTACCATATGTGATAGTTAAAACTTTCTCTCTGCGTTTCGGAGCTCATTTAATTAGCTCGTTTTGCAGACTTGAGACTGCCAGAGGTCTGTTTTGATCTGTTAGCCCTTCGTCAATTTTTATATTTTTTAATTTTATAATTTGTTTACAGTTAAATAATGTACATTGTTTCTTTATCAATCAATCATAATATATCAAAATTCATTCAAAATATTTACAGTGCTAAGTACGTTTGTCTTATAGTAGTTGGACTCTGCAGGAAGAGGTGTTTGGTAAACATTAGAGGTGTTTACTAATGTGAGTGATGATAAGAATATTGATAAGAATAAACCTAATGAATTATTAATAAACTTGATAATTGTTATTATATGTTAATTAATGCAATATCAATTTATAAATACAAATTTAATTTTGTAGTTTGTTGTATTGACAAAAAAAAACAATTACAACACTTTAAGGCTCGGCTCCCTACATTCAAAACGGCGAAGTTTGGCTACCAATTTCAATGTTAAATAAGCAAAACATACCTTCACTATTAAGCATATTTTTAGGTTGTTTTTGTCAAAAAACGAAAGCTGTATTGTTTTTCTTAAAGTAAAATAGATTGAGGGTGTTGATTGCTAAGATTTTGTGCAATATCTCTTATTGCAACTGAGTAAAAAATTAATAGAGTTAACTGTTTTTTACTATTTATATCATACGTTTATGAAAACAATAAAACAGTTTTTGAAAATGTATTTAGAAATAAACATCCGCATATGACAGTACTTCAAAATTAAACCAAATTTGTAAATTTATTCCACGAATTAACAGAAAAAGTGACTTGTTTTGTAGCATTGCTCTCATGGCAATCAGATTCAATATGGCGGACAATGTAGCGCCCCCTTAAGTCCGCCGATTAACATGGTACAAACACACAATTGTGTGTATTATGGTAAATAACGATACAGTATCGAGTTTTATCTCAAATAATGATTATTTATTACATATTTAAATATGAACTTCTCTAGTACATTTTTGTGGCTTTATTGTTGTAAACCATATTACAAAAGTTCATATAAACCATATAAAGTTAATTCAATTAACAAAGTTTATAATGCTAGTACAGCTCAAAGTTGGCCAAATGTAATCAAATTTGGTATCAACATTATCAGGAAAGTATCATGAAACGAAATATGATATCGTTTTTTTTATTTTCACTTAAGACATACAGATTTGAAATTTTAAACTAGAGTGTCCTACAGGTTCACTCAGGCGGCATTAATAAGGGTCAGTTTTATGACGGTTGAAACCGACCCTAATTACCCACCCTGTTTGCCTCAACTTAACCTGAGACGGGCTATAGCAAAGGGAGTTTTTCCGCTGCGAGTGGAACGAAACAGCGCGTGAGTATAAGCAGGGAGGCTTAGGTGCAAATCAATTCTACTAATATATCTCGAACACATAGGCAGCTAATCAGCGCCTTCGTGAGTAGACTAATTTCCCAAATTGTTGGTTAAAACCTTAAAACATAAAAATTTAAATTTGGAAATTCGCTCAACAGCGGTTCAGCAGTGTAATCGAATTACTTATTGGATATTGCTTTGTTTTTTGGCATAAAAATATTTTTATAAAACAAGTCATATTATAACACACTGCGAAAGTCGACCAACCGATCAAAGTCGACTCATTTGATGTAATCGCAATGGAACAGATAGTAAATATGATTATTGAAGTAGGCGAGTGGGGGGAGGGGAGGGGGCGGTATGTGTTAATGCACAAATAATAATCTCGCCAACGAGTATAACTGGTTATAGAATGTTCGCTTAGCTTCTTGTGGTGTTTATAGTTACACTTCACGCACTGCATCTCATCGATCTATGTTTCTTGTAAATAATTTTTTAAACAACCACGTGGATTAGTACCTACATACCAAATTTCATCAAAATCGGACGACTGGTTTAGGCTCTAGGTCTGATAACATCCGCACACACACACACACAGACACACACACTGACACACCCACAGACATCACTCCGAAAACCACTTTTTTAGGTTCAGGGGTACCCAAAACGGATATTTTTACCAAAAACTCAAACTCGAAAATTTTTACGAATACAATACTTTCTCCATATACTACGGTATAGGGGGAGAATGTAAAAAGACTAACACCATAAAATTCCACTTCAACACCTAAAAATTCTCCAAATAATTTAATTTGCTATTTTATTTTGCCAGACTTGATAAAATAAAATATAGTGCTTTCAGTAAATATAGTTTTTTTTTCACATATATTTATACTGAAACATCGTAGCTGCAAGCGAAGCGAAGGGAAAGGGAAAGACGCGAAGGAGACTGAACCTTATAAATAGTTCTATATGGTCAATCAGTCAACTATCCAGCTTCAACTAACGTCCATAGAATAAAATTCAACAAACATTCATGTTTAACTGTTAATGGAGGTAACTAAACCACTTCAAAATATAAAAACTTTCCATTTTCAACACGTACAAAAATGCATAAAAAGAATTTACCCATTCTTGGTGCCTTGTAGAATAAAACTTAATACAGAATCTCTCAACTCTTACGCGTTTACTTCGACGCGTTTCAACGAAAATGTCTCCATCTTCAGTTATATTATATTTTTAGCGAATTTCCATAAGAAAGATGAATAATTGCAGTGACTCTTGCGGTGAGACCTAAGGTCAGGAGTGGTCAATGAGCACGGATCATGATATCCAGAATATGTTTTGGGTTGTCATTAAACATTATTTATATGTGCTCGCACTCTAACGGCCGCATTTTACGTCCGGTTTGGTACACACGTTGCTTTCCAAATCACTCGGACTAGTTCGTTAGTCAACAAATCCAATAACCGGGAGTAAGTTTCTTGACCAAATGTGACATTTAAAAAAGGTTTATTCGCATTAGAATGAAACATTTTGGTAGTTTATCCGCACAAATATTATACGAGATTATTCTGCACATGTTTTTAACGTATTTTGAGCCCGTCTGGTTCCCCCAAAATCAATCAAACGAAAAATACCATTAAAGTACCCGGTTAAACACCACGTGGGGGCAGCTTCTGATCCAAGGTCACTAGGTCGATGTGCAAACTCGTAAAGCCGAGAGCGGAACGAAGCAGGGCTAGAGGCTAAGGTGCAAACAAATTTAAAAGCTGCAAAGCGTCAGCGATGCCCCTTAGACTATGGAACACAAAATATCCACCGCCAAGCCTAAACAATATAGAAGGGCAGCACTGCTACATAATTAATTGACCTAATTTCGCTTACACACAGGCAACAGTGCCTTATCCGTTGGAATTATAAAAAATGAGTTATGCTCACAGGAGATGGCACCATTGAAGGGGACAGGGGGGGTGGGTGGGGTAATATGTAATTGAAAGTAAAAGTAAACTCCAGCTGGAT